>PVKV010004377.1:0-15191 GCA_004027835.1 Alouatta palliata | reverse complement strand
TCCTTGTCTTATTCATAAACTTAAAGGAAAAACTTTTAGCTTTTCACCATCAAATATAGTGTTAGCTGTGGGCTTATCATATGTGGCTGTTATTATACTGAGGTACATTTGCTCTTTACATAATTTGTTGAGATCTTTCTTCTAATCCAGGAACAAGCCCCACTGGATCATGGTGTATGACCTTTTTAATATGCTATTGAATCTGGTTTGCTAGTATTTTGTTGAGGACTTTTGCATTTATGTTCTGTTATGATCTTTTGTATTTCTGTAGTATCAATTGCAATGTCTCCTTCTTCATTTCTGATTTTATTTATTTATGTCTTCGTTTTTCATCTAGCTAAAGGTTTGTCAATTTTATCTTTTTTAAAAAAGTCTTAGTTTTACCAATCCCAGTGGTTTTCTAGTTTCTATTTCATTTATTTCTGCTCTGATCTTTCTCATTTTTATTACAATTGAGCTCAATTTGCTTTTTGTCTAGTTCCTTGAAGTCTAAAGTTAGAGATTTTACTTATTTTTACCAATGAGTTTTATACTTTCATATATTTTTGTGTTGTTAATTAGTATTCTTTTCTTTTTGCTTAAGAACTCCCTCTAGTGTTTTTTACAAAGCAAGTCAGGTGGTGATGAACTCCCCCCACTTTTTTTGGTCTGGGAAAGTCTTTATATCTCTCCCATTTCTGAAGGACAGCTTTTCCAGGGAAAGCATTCTTGGTTAGTAGTTGTTTGTCTTTTAGCACTTTGAATATATCATCTTGCTCTCTCCTGGTCTTCAAAGTTTCTCATAGCCTAATTAAGGTTCCCTTGTGTGTGATATGCTTCTTTTCTTTTCAAAACTGTTTTCAAAGCTGTTTTCAGAACTCTAATAATCTTTGATTTTGCTTGGTTATAATGATTCTTAAGGAAATCTTCTTTGTGTTGAATCCACTTGAAATCTTTGAGTTTCATATACCTGGACATTCATATATCTCCTCAGATTTGAAAACTATTCTGCCTCTATTTATTTAAACAAGCATTCTGCCTTTTCTCTATTCTCCTGAAACTCTAATAATGGATATATTAGCTCTCTTGATGGTGTCCCATAAATCCTATAGGACTTTTTCTAATTATTTTTATTCTTCTTTCTCCTCTGACTAGATAATTTTAAATAATATATCTGCAAATTTGCTTATTCTTTCTTCTGTTTGATTAAGTCTGCTGTTGAAGATCTTTATTGCATGTTTTAGTTGTTATTGTTTTCTTCACCTCAAAAATTTGTTTTTTTAATGTTTTCTATTTCTGTGTTGAACTTTTAATTTTGTTTTAGCATTTTTCCAGATTTCATTAAATTGTTTATCTGCTTTATCATGTAGCTCACTCAGCTTTTTAAGAATAATTATTTTAAATTCTTTGTCAGGCAATTCGTGGATCTCCTTTTTTTTGGTCTCAGTTAGTTGAAGTTTATTGCATACTTTTGTTGTGCCATGTTTACCTGATTCTTTGTGATCTTTATTGCCTTAAGTAGATGTCTGTATATTTGAAGAAGCAGTCACCTTTTTTGGATTTTATGGACTGGCTTCCCTAAGAAAAGACTTTCACTTGAAGGAGTGGCGTAGGGCATGTTGGAGCCTGTTCTGGCACTGGATCTAGTAGTATGCTGTGCTGAGTGTGGGGCTTGTGGTAGCTCCAGGTTTGGAAGGAATGTGCAGTGTCTCATCAGCTCAGGCAGCTGGGGTTCATGACATTAGCAACTGTGTGGTCCTAGGCAGCAATAGCTGTAGGAGGTTCATGGTGGCAGCAAGGATTGTTGAGGTCCTCAATAAAGGAGGACCAGCAATAAAGAATGGGAGCAGGTAGCAGGGATGGGGGCTTGGGCCAGCAGTATGCATGTGCTTGGCTGCAGAAGTTGGGTGTGGACTTGTGTGTAGTGACAGAAGCTAGCTGTGGGCACACATGTGAAGGTAAAAGTCAGGGCTGGGGCAGGGGCTGGGGCCAACTGTGGACACATACGTTACTGGGGGTTGATAGTGTATGTGCATATAGTTACAGGAGTTAGAGTTGGTGGTATGCATGTGCATGGCTACAGGGCTAATTGCAGATTTGCTCACAGCAGTGGAAGTGGGTGAAAGATGTCAGGGTGCAGGGATCAGCTGTGGGTACAAGCCCAGTGGTGAGTGCAGGCAATGGGGGCAGGATCAGCTGCAAGTGCACATGCAGTGGCAACCAGTGAGACTGGCAGTAAGCATGTATGTGGCTACAAGGGCCAGCTATGGGCACATGCATGGATGTGTGAGACCTGGCAAGGGGAGTTGGGGCTGGCTGCACACATGCACATGGCTGCACATGTGGCAATGGGAGCTGGGGTCTGTGCTTGGGGCCCAGGCTGTTTGCGGGCACATACTCTGCAGCTGTGCCATGCACCTAGGCCAGTGATTCCCCAGTAGTAGTGTCTGGAGTGGCTCCAGGGAGAAGGGAGGAGAGGAATAACAGCTCAGGCAGCTGGATAATGTAAAGGTGATAAACTGCAAGGCCCTTGGTGTTGAAAACTATAGGGGTCCCCTGTGGCTTTGCTGGCTGTTGGTTTCCTCAGCATCAAAAGCTGATGGGGTTTCCTGCCAGAGCAGGCCACTGGGGTTTGTGATGGTGAACAGTGCAGGATTCTCAGCAGTGAAACCTGTGAGGGATGCATGGTGGCCACAAGCACTCTGGAGGTCCTCAGTGGAAAAGGCTGCTGGGGTCCTGTGCAGAACAGGTCCCTGGGACGCTGGTGGTTCCTGCAGTATGACTAATAATGATAACTCCCACCTTTTTTTTGTTCCCAGTCATCACTGTATGTCCCAGCAATGTTGGTCTCCCAGCAATCTGGGTGAGATGAAACTGAGGTGGGACACTTAGGCGGGGTCCTGAAAGGCTGGGGTAGCTGGTTGCTCACCTTGCAGTCCTTTTTTTCTGTGAGGGAAACTCCAGAGCTGGGGAGTTTCCACGTTGAGCAATTCTGACCTGGTAAATGGGATGTTGCAGGCAAAATAAAACCGTTATCTTTTTTTGTGCAGTTATTCTCAAGGTTTTGTGGTGTGTGTGTGTGTTGCGGGGGCGGCGGGGGGAGCTTTACTATGTTTCTATAGCTTCTTACATTGACTCCTGACTCTTCTATAGTGATTTTTGTTCATGGATAGCTGTCCAATTGTTGTTCTTTATGGGGGAAAGGAGGAATCGAGACAAAGACTGGCATCTCCCCTTCTGCTATCATGCTGACTTCCAGAACTTTTTCATCATCCCAAAGCAAAACTTTGTATCCATTAAATGACAATTTCCTACCACCCTCTCCTCCCAACTTCAGTAACCACTATTCTACTTTCTGTCCCCATAAATGTGCCTATTCTAGTTACTTCATTTGAACAGAATCATATTTGTCATTTTGTGTCTGGTATTTCATTTAGCATAATGTTTTAAAGTTTATCTATGTTATAGCATGTATCCATTACTTTTTCTTTGTAATAGGTTTTTTAAAGAGACGTTTCAGACCTCTATTTGAAACCAGCAAATTGGGAATTATGGGACATCTCTTTTATTTTTAAAGGTATTTATAAATTGCCATTTGCTTCTATTCACTTCACTTTCCCTTCAGGCCAGGCAAAGTAATCTCTGTACTTTCCATTCAATTTCAGAAAATTCAATGGAGAGTACAGACATTTCCCGTATTCATCTGCTTGCTCCTTCCAGAGCCTCCCCCACTATCAATATTCCACTCCAGAGTGGTCCATTTGTCACAACTGATACATCTACAATGACACATTATTATCACGCAAAGTTCATAGTTTACCTTAGAGTTCACTCTTGGTGTTGTGCATTCTATGGCTTTTGACAAATGTATAATGACAATAGCCACCTTTGTAGTATTGTACAGAATAGTTTCACTGTCCTAAAATTTTCTGTTCTCCACTTGTTCATTCTCTCTCTCCACTAATCTCTGGCAACCACCAATCTTTTACTGTCTCCATAGTGCTGACTGTTCCAAAATGTCATATAGTTGGAATCCTATAGTAGCCTTTGCAGTGTGGCTTATTTCAGATAGTAATGTGCTTTGCTTTTAAGTTTCTTTCATGTCTTTGTGGCCTGGTAGCTCATATATTTTTGTCACTGAGGAATATTTCATTGTCTGAATGTACCACAATTTATTTATTCATTTAACTCTTGAAAAACATCTTAATTGCTTTCAACTCTTGGCAATTATGAATAAAGCTGCTATAATCATTTAGGCAGATGTTTTGTATGGATGTCAGTTTTTAACTTTAGGGGTAAATACCAATGAGTGTGATTGTTAGATCATATGGTAAGAGTGTATTTAGTTTTGTAAGAAACTGTCAAATTGTTTTCCAAAGTGGCTACACCATTTTGCATTTATCCCAGCAGTAAATGATAGTTCACATTGCTCTATGTCCTTGACAGTATTTGGTGATGTCACTGTTTCGAATATCTGCCATTTGAGTAGGTCTATAGTGGTATTTCATTGTAATTTTAATTTGCAAGTCCCTAATAACATAGGACATTGTACATCTTCTCATATGCTTATTTGCCATCTAGATATCGTCTTTGGTGAGGTGTCTGTTCAGATATTTTGCCTGTTTTCTAATTTAATTGTTTGCTTTCTTGTGTTGAGTATAAAGAATTCTTTGTATATTTTATATACCAATTATTTCAGATATGTGTTTTGCAATTTTTTTTTCTAGTCTGTAGCTTATCTTTTTATTCTCTTGATGCATCCGAATTTTATTTCTTTTTCAGGGTGAATAATTTTCTAATGCATGTGTATACCATATTTTATTTAGCCATTGATAGAGATTTAGATTATTTTCACCTTTTTTGGTGAATGATACTGCTATAAATCTTGGTGTAAAAATGACTGTTAAAGTCCCTGCTTTCAATTCTTTTAGGTACATACCCAGAAGTGGAATTGCTGGACATCTTTTTGCTTTTAAAAAATTCTTCAATAGTGTAACTAAGCAATTATTCTTGGTTTTTATTTCTGTGAGCAAAGTAGTCAGGTAGCATTCACAAAAAGGCTCTATTATAATAATCTTTGCTGTTTGTGTAGCTTTACCATATCTTGTTAGTAAACAAAGAATTAATTGGCAGTCTGCCAGATTCAGGAAAGTAATTATTGACTGCAAATGGCTTCACCTGAAGAGAAAGTGAAGTGAAGCAAATGGCAATTTATAAAATACCTCTAAAAATAAAAGAAATGTCCCATACTTCCCATTTAAAAGGAGAAATTCTGGTTTCAAATAGAGAGCTGATAAAAGTAGATTACAATAAAAATATCTGAGAAAGCACCACAGAGAATCCAAATGGAATCTCATCTACTGTTCCTTTATAATCTACAAATACCTGAAACAGCAACAGGCCCTAGTGTGTGTTGTTCCTTTCCCTGTGTCCATGTGTTCTCATCGTTCAACTCCCACTTGTGAGTGAGAATATGCGGTGTTTGGTTTTCTGTTCTTATGTCAGTTTGCTGAGAATGATGGTTTCCAGCTTCATCCATATCCATGCAAAGGACATGAACTCATCATTTTTTATAGCTGCATAGTATTCACTGATATATATGTGCCATATTTTCTTCATCCAGTCTATCACTGATGGGTATTTGGGTTGGTTCCAAGTCTTTTCTGTTGTGAACAGTGCTGCAATAAACATACCTGTGCATGTGTCTTTAGAGTAGAGTGATTTATAATCCTTTGGGTATATACCCAGTAATGGGATTGCTGGGTCACATGGTATTTCTGGTTCTAGATCCTTGAGGAATCACCACACTGTCTTCCACAGTGGTTGAACTAATTTGCACTCCTACCAACAATGTAAAAACATTCCTATTTCTCCACATCCTCTCCAGCATCTGTTGTTTCCTGACAGCAAAAAGTATAATTTTCTATTTTATTCTCAAAATGTGAGGAAACAGGCAGAGGGACTCATGGAGATTTGCAATCTTGATACATGAAAAAAGGCAATTATTATAGATATGCAGCCTTTAACCAAGGTAACATTTCATCAGTTGTGCATGGCGACTGGATTAAGTGAGTTTATGATCTGAATGTAAAGCATGTGTTTTGTATCTGGGGTCTAGAAAAGAGGTATGACATTCCTACTTAATATCTTCTAACAATAAAATATGCTTAAGCATATTTAGTTAAGCAGTATAACTAACGTTTATATTGAAGGTATCATTCTTGTCAGATGTTTGACTATTATCTTATTTTAACTATGGTTAAATGCTTACTTTCAATAAACACTTAGAGGTCTTTTGGCCCTATTGCTAAATTCTTTTAAACTCTTAAAGAGTATGTATCTCTATAATATATAATATGTTTCATATTATAGAAAATGATGAGAAAAATGAACTAAATTAACCTGATATTGAAACCTAACAAAGGTGTTCTGCAATGGGATATCATGCTTGTCAGCACAAAGTCTGGAGTTTACTCAGCAAACGAAAGTAGTGTGAAAGAATAGTCCAATACAATTAGGTGGGCTTTATCCTAGAGATGGTTTAACTTATGAAAAGTTATCGGCTGAGCATGGTGGCTCAAACTTACAATCACAACACTTTGGGAGGTCAAGGTGGGAGAATTGCTTGCGGCCAGGAGTTTGAGACCAACCTGAGCAACATAGTGAGACTCTGTCTCTACAACAACAAAAAGTTACCCAAATGTGGTGGCTCACTCCCATAGTTCCAGCTACTTGGGAGGCTGAGGGAGGAAAATGTACTGAGCCCAGGAGTTTGAGGCTTCAGTGAGCTGTGATCATGCCACTGCACTCCAGCCTGGGCAATGGAGCAGGGCCTTGTCTCAGAAAAAAAAAAAAAAACAACTATGCCTTTTGATGACTGAAAAAAGAAGAAAAAGTTATTAACATTTTATGTTGCTGTAATAATCAACCCACAAAAACAATAAACAGTCTTTTCAGTATCTGGTAGAAAAATCATATGATAATATTCAATATCCATTCCTTGTTTAAAAACACTTTTTAGTAACTCAGATTTTCTGTCCCTGTTCTTAAAACTTGTTTAAACATGAAAAATTTTGATGACACATATTAAGAAATTTAAAACTGCAGCAAAGTGTTCATTGCTTTCCTACGACTTCATGATTTTCTCATTCAGAAAGCTAGAACGTGTCTAGGGGCAGATCAGTAAATCTCATTTTGAATGTAGCTCACAAAATTCTCTCATTTCTCCTCTGTTATTCAGGTTCTTAGGCTGAGCAGAAGATTCAGAGAGAAGGGATTGAAAACATTGTTCAGTTCTGATCTGCAGTTCTTCTGTTTTTCAAGATTTGAAACTTGTTGTTATTCTTTCTTACACTCAAACCCAAGCAGCAGTGAAAACATTTAAGAATTTAATTTTGCAACATGATTTTCCAAGATTGAGTTTCCTTTTAAGTCCAAGAATCATGTCATGTAAAGTCATAACATTTTCTTTAGACTTTGCAGAGTCTTGTTTAACTGGTTTATGTGATAAAAATATCTGCCAGGAAGGCTAGTTTCTGCAGCCATTTTTCATCTTTAAGGCATGCAAAAAAAATCTGGGCTACTATCTTCCCAAAATTGCCTTTGCAATTTATCTTTCAACTTGAAACAACTTGTTTAAAAACACTTTTTTAGCTAAGCCATCAGATTTCTGTATGTAGCAGATTTATATGTTTTTAGTTTAAATGTTCACGCTGTTTTTCTTTTCTTTTTATCAGACTGGTCTTGGTTTAATAAAGTTCATCTAGATCATTTTTCATTTTATTTCTGAGAATTTTTTCAACTTTTATTTAAATTCAGAGAGTACATGTACAGAGGGTGTGTTGTCCCATCACACAGATAGTGAGCATATTACCTAACAGGTAGTTTTCAACCTTGTCCTGCTCTTTCTCCAACTCTAACAGTCCCCAGTGTCTATTGTTTCCAACTTTATATCCATGTGTACCCAATGTTTAGATCCCACTTATAAATGAAAGTGTGCAGTATTTTGTTTTCTGTTCCTACATTGATCTCCTTAGGATATGGCCTCCAGCTGCATTCATGTTGTGGCAAAGGACATGATTTTGTTTTTCCTTATGACTGCATAGTATTCCATAGTATGTGTGTGTGTGTGTGTGTGTGTGTGTGTGTGTATCACATTTTCTTTATCCAGTCCACTGTTGACAGGTACCTAGGTTGAATCCATGTCTTTGCTATTGTGAATAATGCTGTGATAAATATATGAATGCAAGTATGTTTTCGGTAGAATGATTTACATTCCTTTGGTATATATCCAGTAATGACATTGCTGGGTCAAATGGTAGTTCTGTTTTTAGTTCTTTGAGAAATCTCCAAACTGCTTTTCTCGGTGGCTGAACTAACTTACATTTTCACCAACAACGTGTAAGCCTTTTCTTTTCTCCACAGCTTCACCAATATCTATTACTTTTTTGTATTTTGAATAACAACTATTCTGTCTCATGTGAAATGGTATCTCATTGTGATTTTAATTTGCATTTCTTTGATGATTAGTGTTGTGGAACATTCATATTTGTTGGCTGCTCGTACGTCTTTTTCTGAGAAGTATCTGTTTATGCCCTTCGCTCACTTTTTTTACATCAACTTTTAAGTTCTGGGGTACATGTGCAGATGTGCAGGTTTGTTACATAGGTAAACATGTGCCATGGTGATCTGCTGCACACATCAACCCATGACCCAAGTATTATCACCTAAGTATTAAGCCCAGCATCCATTAGCTATTCCTCCTGATGCTCTCCCTCTCCCCTTGCCCCCCAACAGGCCCCAATGTGTGTTGCTCCACACCATGTGTCCATGTGTTCTCATCATTCAGCTCCCACTTAAAGGTAGAACATATGGTGTTTGGTTTTCTGTTCCTACATTAGTTTGCTGAGGATAAAAACCAGTTCCATCCAAGTCCTTGCAAATGACATGATCTAATTCCTTTTTATGGCTTCATAGTATTCCATGGTGTATACGTATCACATTTTCTTTATTCAGTTTATCGTTGATGGCTTTGCCCATTTTTTAATGGGGCTATTTATTTTTAGCTTGTGGAACTCTGTAAGTTCCTTATAGAGTCTTGATATTTGACCTTTTTTGGATGCATAGTTTGCAAATATTTCTCCCATTCTGTAGTTTTTCTGTTTACTCTGTTGATAGTTTCTTTTGTTGGGCAGAAGCTCTTTAGTTTAAGCAGGTCCCACTTGTCAATTTTTGTTTCTGTTGCAATTGTTTTTAAGGATTTAGTCACAAATTCTTTGCCAAGACTAATGTTCAGGGGGCTGTTTCCTAGGTTTTCATCCAGAATGTTTATAGTCGTAGGTGTTACATTTAAGTCTTCAATCCATCGTCAGTTAACTTGTATATATGATGATTAGTAGGCATCCAGTTTTATTCTTCTGCATATGGCTAGCTGGTTACTTCTGCACCATTTCCAAGAATACTTGACACCAGAATACCTCTGTGAAGAAAGAAATACGTTGTGACAAATAATTTTCATGTTTCTTACAAGAGAGGCAAAACAGCTCATGGATATGGATATATAATTAATTGAAGAAACACCATCAGTACAGATGTCTATTCAGATTTTTATTTCTAGGTGTAAAGACAAAACATTAAATATCTCTTGGGCATTGCTTGTTTCAGGCAGCTCTTGCAGCTGAAGTAATTTTTTTGGATTTCATGAGTGTATACACAATTTTTTACAAATGCTGTACACCATGGCATTTACTAGTTAAATTTGTTGATTCACCAAATTAGGTGACAAAGCTACAATTTTTTAGTTTATTATACAAAATCTTTTGAACATTGTGTGACACGTGATCAATATGTTGACTTATCATACTATTTGAGATTGGAGCTTTTTCAATTTCTCCAAAAGTTCACCAAGCACTGCCATCACCTCAGAAAGTTTTCTCATGTCCCTTGGCAGTTAATCCCCTTCCTTCATCTCAGGCTCCTGGCAATTTGTTTTCTTTCACTCTAGTTTTGTGTTTTTAAAATCCCATATAAATGGACTCACAGAGTATGCAGTCTTCTATGTCTGGTTTCTTTCACTTGGTATAGTGCTTTTTAGATTCATCTATGCTTTTGTGTATACAGAAGTACATTCTTTTTCACTGTGGAGTAGCATTTCATTTTAAAAACATGCCACACTTGGCTTATCCATTTGCTAGTTGATTGATATTTTGATCATTTCTAGTTTTTGGTCTTTAAATTTCCATATAAAGTTTGTGAACAAATGCATTTTTTTTCATCTGGATATTTAGGCATGCATTTCTGTGTTTTATTGGAAGTGCATGTGTATTTTAAGAAACTTGCATACTCTTTTCTAAAGTGTCTTTATCATCTTGCATTCCCATCAACAATCTATGAGTGGGTTAAATTGCTTCATATTTTTGCCAATACTTCATATTTTTGCCAGTGCAAATCTATATTTCCATTTAGGAAAAATCAATGTCTTAACACTATTGAATATTATGACTCCTGAATACAAAGTATTCACTTAGGAGTTCTTTAATTTCTCTCAGCAATGCTTTGTAATGTTCGGTGAACAGCTCTTACACATATTTCATTTAGCTTATTTGTAATTGTTAATTAGTTTAATTTTTAGCATTTTTATGGTTTTATAGTGATACTTCATTGTGGTTTTAAATTTTCATTTACCTAAAGACAACATTAATCATTGTCTCATGTGCTTATATATTACTTATATATGTATTTGGTCAAGTGACTGTTCAAATATTTTGTCTATTAAAAACTAGGTTGTTTGTCTTTTCATTGTTAGATGGCATGGATTTTTTATATTTTCTGTATACCTGTCGATTTTCAAATATAAGCATTGCAATATTTTCCCCCAGTTTGAGTTGTCTATTTATCACCTTAATATTATTTTTTAGAGGGCAAACATTTTAGCTTTAATGAAGTCTAATTTAACATTTTTTCTTATAGTTTATTATTTTTGTGTGCTTTATCTAAAAAACATTTGCCTATTTCAAGATCACAAGAATTTTCTCCTGCATTTTCTTCTAGAAGTTTTATAGTTTTAGCTCTTACATTTAGTAGAATAATCTAATCCATATGAATTTTTGTATGTAGTGCAAGGTTTGAGTTGAGATTTATTTGATTGCATATATATATATATATATGAAATTATTCTTAATTACTTGCTAAAAAGATAATTCTTCCCCCAGTTGAATTCCTTGGCACTTTTGCTGAAAATAAACTTACTTTATATATGTAGTTTTCTTCCTGGACATATGTTTTTGTTACATTGATTTATATTTAAAACTATATGTCAGATTTTACTTATATTTATTATAGCTTTATAGTAAATTTTGAAGCTAGTTAGTGTAAGTCTTCCAATTTTGCTTTTTGTTTTGAAGCTGTTTGAGTACTTTTGGTCCTTTACATTTCCATATAAACTTACAATATGCTAGTCAGTTCCTACAAAAAAGTCTTCTGCAATTTTGATTGGAATTGTGCAAATCTATATTTCCATTTAGGGAGACTCAATACCTAACACTGTTGAATATTGTGACCCCTGAATACAGAGTATTTACCTAGGAGTTCTTTAATTTCTCTCAGCAATGCTTTGTAGTGTTCAGTGAACAGATCTTACACATATTTCGTTTAGTTTATTTGTAATTGTTTCATATTTTTGATGCTGTTGTAGATGGCATTGCCTTTCAAATTTTAACTTCCAAATGTTCATTGTTAGTATATAAAAATACAATTGATTTATGTAGATCAATCATGTATCTAGGATAACTCAAAGTTAGGATCTAAGATAGATTAGATCCTAACTAGGTTAGATCTCTAAACTTACTTGTTAATTCTTACTTGTTAAGATCTCTAAACTTACTTGTTAATAGACTCCTTAGCATTTTGTTCAAAGGTGATCATATCATCTGCAAATAAAGACAAGGGAGATGAAAAGCCAGAAAAGGAAAAAATAAAGAGAAAATATTAAGGAACAATCAAAATTGGAATAAACCTAGTAAACATCACTGAAATACATTGAATAAATCTCAAAAAACCTTGAATAAATTTCATGAAATTAATTGGAAGCAAATATGAATATAAACATGATTTAGAAAAAATTACAAATATGGAAAGTGATAAGAAGATCCAACTTCCATATAAGCAGTATTCAAAGAGAGCCTGAGCTGATGGAATAGAAAAAGCTTTACGTAGTTTCCACTTTATGTACTTCTACTTAATTCATCTTCTTATGTTGCTTAAATGATTTTTTTATTTAAGAAACTCTAGCTTCGGTTTAAATATAGCTTTGGAGTTAGAATGACTTGGTTCAAATTGTTGCTCAATTTTGTTATCAGTTTGATGTCTTTGGGAACATTCTTTCATCTGGGTCACTTAGTTGTCTTATATGTCAAGTGAAGAAAATGAAAGTACCTATTTACAGGCTTTCTCTGATTTATTATTATTATTATTATACTTTAAGTTCTGGGATACATGTGCAGAACGTACAGGTTTTTACATAGGTATATATGTGCCATGGTGGTTTGCTGCATCCATCACCCCATCATCTACATTAGGTGTTTTTCCTAATGCTATCCCTCCCCTAGACCCCCACCCCCACCGCCCTCAGTGTGTGTTGTTCCCCTTCCTGTGGCCATGTATTCTCATTGTTCAATCCCCACTTATGAGTGAGAAGATGTGGTGTTTGATTTTCTGTTTCTGTGTTAATTTGCTGAGAATGATGGCTTCCAGCTTCATCCACGCCCTATGAAGAACATAAACTCATCCTTTTTTTATGGCTCATAGTATTCCATGGTGTATATGTACCACATTTTCTTTATCTATTCTATCATTGATGTATATTTGGGTTGGTTCCAAGTTTTTGCTATTGTGAATAGTGCTGCAATAAACACATGTGTGCATGTTTAAATACAATACATGAAGTGCTTAGTATTGTGTCTGGCACAAAACAAGCATTCAATCAACACTACACTAGCTGTAATCCCCAAGTAGCTGGGATTACAGGCACATACCACCACACCCAGATAATTTTTCTGATTTTTTAGTAGAGACGGGGTTTCACCATGTTGGCCAGGCTGGTCTTGAACTCCTGATCTCAAGTGATCCGGCTCCCAAAGTACTGGGATTACAGGCTTGAGTCACCGCGCCCAGCCGGTTTCTTTGTAATTATTACACATCTTCAAATGGACAGCAGAAACACGCTAATACATACATACACATGTATGTACGATACATACATACATACTGTAGTTAGGAATGGTTGAGGGTAACAGCAAAGTATTTTAAGTCACCAGCTCCGTGTTGCAGTTTGACTGTAACAATTTCCCCTCCCTCTTTCACCTCACTTCACCTCCAGAGGTCTCCCTTAGCTAGAACACCACATTGTGAATCTCTCCCTCCTCTCTTTCTCTCTCTCTCTGTCACACACACACACACACACACACACACACACACGCTCCTCACTTACTCTTTCCCTACTCCTCACACATCATTTATCTTTCTGCTGCATTTTGCCTGCATTCCGAGTCATTACCCTGCATCTCCCTAAGGACACCACTCTCTCACCATTCTCAAAGCCTCTTTTATACTCAAAGAGCTCAACATTCTAATCAAAGGAATTTTTAGGCTGTTGGTGACATAAACTTCTTGGGAAATTAGTTGTCTTGGTCTAGCTCCTAGGAGGCTCTCTCCTCTCATCTTGGTCTAGACTTCCCAGCGTTTGGCAGATATGCCTCCTAGTTTGTGGCTTGTGGTTGTGTCCTCTTCCAGCTCTCAATGAAGATAGATTATTTTCCCTCTACTTTTTTTGTTTGCTTTTGGTGGAGTTTGAGGGAGTGGAGAAGAGTAAAACATCTTCTACTTCCCTTTCTTTAACCAAAAATCTTCAGAATTGTTTCAGTCAATTTGAGATGTTCACTTGGATGTCCCCCAGACACATCAAAATTAACATGTTAAAAAATGTAAACATATTCCTTCCTGGCTTGTACCACAAGCCTTTTCCTTCTTCAGTTTTTCTTATCAGTCAAAAGAACCACCATGCCTGGCTGCCTTGATCCTGGAATGCTGGAGATTTTCCAGACATCTTTCTCTTTCGTACTAGCAACACCTAATGTTGGCACATCTTGTATATTTTATCTCTTCTACACCTTTCAAGTTCACTACTCTTTCTCAGCGCCCATTGCCATTTCTAAGATGCCACCTCCTTGTATTTGGTTGGTACAAAAGTAATAGCAGTTTCTGCCATTGAAAGTAATGGCAGAAACTCATTTCAAGACTCATTAAAAATAATGGCAGAAACTGCAATTACCTTTGCACCAACCTAATAATTACTACAATTACTGTATTTTAAATCATTGATGTTTGAACCATTCTTCTGCTGTGTGAGAAGGCTAACGAGTAGAGGGGAGAGTTGGGAGAGGTATGCACTATAAATTGTCTCTTACAAATCTGTTTTTGAGCAACTTTCAGAAAAATCACATATGGGTGTCTGATAGTGGATTCTTTATAACGTGATAAAGTCTACACTTTTGTTCTGAAGAAGAATGATATACTTAACTACGTTCTTAAAAACAAAGAACAAACGGTTCTCATTTTCTTTTGGTATTTTAGCACTGATGACAGGAGGGTGGAGTCCTGGGGACCAGTTCAGCAGCACAGCAAAGGGAAAAACAAAGCTTCAGTCTTTCAGCAGGTCAGTGAAACTTACTGGTAGAGGACACCTAGTGGCGCTTTGTAGAAATTCACTTACACTAATAAATCGCACATTTGAGTATTAATAGCACGCGCTATACCAGGAACATGTCGATATAATACAAGCATGATAAAACAACACAGTACAAACCAAGCCCGCTGTTAAACCTAGTTGTATTGGTCTGTATGGGCTAACTGCTGTAACAAACTCCAAACTTTCAGTGGCTTAACACAATAGGGTTGATTTTGTGTCCTCAAACAGTACAGATGCTCAGCTGGTGACCTTCCATATAATAACACAGAGAAGATTCAAGAGCCAGTTGTTCAGTTTCCATGAAGCTGTGCGGTTCTGAGTTAGTTTCTGAATTCTGAGTTCTAACTTGATTGCACTGTGGTCTGAGAGACTGTTTGTTATGATTTCCGTTCTTTTGCATTTGCTGAGGAGTGACTTACTTCCAATTATGTGGTCAATTTTAGAGTAGGTGTGATATGGTGCTGAGAAG
>PVKV010004376.1:67784-129122 GCA_004027835.1 Alouatta palliata | reverse complement strand
CTATCACCACCACCACTGCCACCACCGCCGCTATCACCACCACCACCATTGCTGCTATCACTATCGCTGCTATCACCACCACTGCCACCACCACCATCGCTGCTATCACCACCACCGCCGCTATCACCACCACCGCCGCCACCACCATCGCTGCTATCACCACCATCCCTTCAACAAATAATTATCAGCTGAAAATGTCAATAGTGCTGAAGTTGAGAAACCTTGTTCTAGACCATTGTATTTCAATGTCCTAGGTACCCTAGCCTTATATTCATAGACATCAGGTTACAGACTTAGCTAACTTAGTCTCTGTGGCATTTCAATTAGCTCCTCTTTTTTTTTCTTTTGAGACAGAGTCTCGCTCTGTTGCCCAGGCTGGAGTACAGTGGCTCGACCTCGGCTCACTGCAAACTCTGCCTCCCAGGTTCAAGCTATTCTCTGCCTCAGCCTCCCAAGTAGCTGGGATTATAGGCGCCTGCCACCACACCCAGCTAATTTTTTTTGTATTTTTAGTAGAGATGGCATTTCACCTTCTTGGCCAGGCTGGTCCTGAACTCCTGAACTTGTCATCCACCTGCCTCAGCCTCCCAAAGTACTACAATTACAGCATGAAACACCGTGCCTGGCCAGCTCCTCTTTTAAAAGAGCCTTTGACAATAATCAATGTGTTTTAAAACTTTGTGGACCATACGGTAGTTTGCCCTGACCCAAAATAAATCTCTCATCTCTCCCATTCAGACCACCAGATTCCTCATTTTGGTCATCGTCCTTCAGAGGAGACCAGAGAGCCTCAAGGCACTCTAGGCTGTTCAGTGCGCGCAGGAAATCTGTGGTTAATCACTTCAACCTGCTTTACTTTAACAGAGATTTTCGGAGACCTGTTTATTGTTCCACTGCTTGGCTACTTTGGAGTTATCTATGACCGAAGCCTGACATTTATTTGTAGAGCAGAAGAAGGTATATTTTTACTCTCACATCCTTTCCAAGTCCCTGAATTAGATTAGTGTAAACTTTTCAAAATAAATTCACCTTTGAGCCGAAATGAAGCAAGGAAATTTTCAGCCCAAAGGATACCTTATTGGAAAGTTAGAAGCAAATGAATATAGGGATTATAATGGATATTTTACTGTAACTTCAGCACTTATAGTTACAAAGTCTAGAGTATTTGTTCATAGAAGAGATTCTCTAAAGGGTTGATGCATGCATTCCAGGATTGGCTTTCTTCAGACTCCAAGGGAAAAAAACCACTGGAAATAAATAGAATGGGAAAAAATCAACACATGTGGATCTAATTCTGCACCATGTCACTGGTTAAAATCCAAGGAAAGAATGTTTTATCAGAACGAGACACAGGGAGCAATCAATAACAGGAAGGAAGACCTCTAATTTTCTCGCTCCACACATGTAAGTTGGTGGACCATGATTGTGGTCTAGTCGAGTTTGTCAGCAATTTCAAGTTCACATTTTATGTGGATACCCACCATGATTTTTCCTACAGAAAACAATTCTCCTAGCTCTGGGCAATTTGTAATACAAACAGATGGTGGGGCATTTGGAGCCTGTTTTTTCCTCTTAATCCTCAACATGAAAAAACATTTCCAATCACTTCCAACCCCTGAAAGATTTGAAATCTGGACGATTCTGAGGCACGTATCTTTTCAAATCCATAGGCATAACTGCAACTTTGCCAACATCAGGCCCAAATACTATTAGTTGAAGCAGCACTAAAAGTAATGCAGCAGGCCAGATGTGGTGGCTCACGCATGTAACTCCAGCACTTTGGGAGGCCAAGGTGGGTGGATCACCTGAGGTCAGGAGTTCGAAACCAGCCTGGCCATGGTGAAACGCTGTCTCTACTAAAAATACCAAAATTAGCTGGGTGTGATGGTGTACACCTGTAATCCTAGCTACTCGGGAGGCTGAGGCAGGAGAATCGCTTGAACTCAGGAGGTGGAGACTGCAGTGAGTGGAGATCACATCACTGAGTGACAGAGCAAGACATCATCTCAAAAAAAAAAAGTAATGTGCATTTTTTTAAAAGCTACTGAAAGATGAGTTATCCTCTAGATAAGACTGTTACTTTCAGATAGTTTTTAGCAGCTGCAGAATGCCTTCCTTCCACCTCTCTCCCTTTCCCTTCAAACACACACACAGTTTTGGGCAGAATATGAAGATATAAAAGAGATAAAAGAAGAACTGCTCTGTAAAGCAGGGTTCCTGGAAGCTCAGCCATCCCTTCCTCCTCCTGTCTCCATCCCAGTACTCTTCTTCGTTCCCTGCTGTCTAGATAATCACATACAAAAAATTGTTTCAGAATGAATTTTTTCATTTTCAATGGATTGAATTGGTATCATTTAGAGGTAGTCTTTACTTAGGCCACGAGAGCATGTTCATACTTCTTAATTTTAACAGATCACAAAAATAGTAGTTTTTGGGGAGTATAATTTAGGGGGTTGACTTTTGTTTTTACTCTCCTTGATTCTGTATTATTTATGTTTCTTATTATTTTCTGGAAAGGGCAGTTTTTACTGTTAAAAAATAAATAAGTCCTGGCCTAGTATGGCAGCTTATACCTACAATCCCAGTACTTTGGGAGGCCCATGCATGCAGATCACTTGAGACCAACCTGAGCAACCATCTCTACAAAAATATTTGAAAATTATCTGGGTATGGTGGTGTGAGCCTGTGGTCTCAGTCACTGGGGAGGCTGAGGCAGGAGGACTGCTTGAGCCCAAGAGGTCGGGGCTACTGTGAGCCATGATTGTGCCTCCATCCTGGGCGACAGAGTGAACCCATCTCAAAAAATCAATAAATCAATCTTGAAAAAAATGAATATGTTATCGAGTTTCCTTTTTGTCATTTTGGTTAATTTTTTAGATTGTATATTGGGCAAAAGGAAAAGGGAAAATGGTCAAATTTCATCTTTTTTTCTTCACCTATAATTTGATCACGTATATGGAGTTAAATTGATATACACTCTGAAGCTAGAAAAGGGTCCAATGCATTCTCCCATTTGCATTTTCATTAACATAGTCCTGATGAACGTAAGATGATGGCACTGTGGTGTCTCCCACCCACTGATGGTCAGCGTTGATTCTGTTGCCTTGAATGGCTACACAGAGATCCTGCCCTACATCATGGCCCCATGCGTGCACCACTCTGCATCAAAGAATCCCGTTTCCAGATGAAGGAAGACAGTTCCTCTGTCAAGGGCATGTCCTTGGCATGGGCTAATAAAATCATCACATTCATAACCTAAAGGCTATGTGTATATTGGGTAATTCTAGGTTTTTAAATAAAAGCATTTAGCAAAATTCACAGAACCTTTAATTTATACTTGGAATGGAAAAACATCTTTAAAAAGTTTTTTCTCCGGGCACGGTGGCTCATGCCTGTAATCCCAGCACTTTGGGACACTGAAGTGGGTGCATCACCTGGGATCAAGAGTTCGAGACTAGCCTGGCCAACCTGGTGAAATCCCACCTATACTAAAAATACAAAAAGTAGCTGGGCGTGGTGGCATATGCCTGTAATCCCAGCTACTCGGGAGGCTGAGGCAGGAGAATCGCTTGAACCTGGGAGGCGGAGGTTGCAGTGAGCCAATAAAGTGCCATTGCACTCCAGCCTGGGTGATGAGAGCAAAACTCTGTCTCAAAAAAAAAAAAAAAAAAAAAAAAGTGTGTTTTCATCAGAAAACAGTCCCCTCAAAATGCGTGTTGTCACCAAAACAATAATCACCACCTCAGATCTGTAATCCTGCCAAAGAAACCTATTCAATGGGGCAGTGAGATGACAGCGGCTCACAGAAGCTCATGATCGCTGAAATATCCTTTGCATTTCTCTTTAAAAAGCATGAGGGGAATCAAAGCAACTGAAATTGTGGCTTTTCTTCTGGCCAGCTCTGAAAAAACAATATTCCAGAAGCTGTGCATCTTATGGTCCACATTTCCAGTGGGGCCAAATACAGAAAGTGCATTTGGATTGGCACGTGGTTTGAACTATTTTACTTTAGAGAAAGAAAAATTGAGCAATCTTGGAAGAAGTCCATATTCTTCTTAAAAAAAAATTTTTTTTTTGTAAGTTCCTCTTGAAAACTACTTTGAGCAGGAAGGAAGGGTTTGGAACAGCTGTCCCTCGGTGAGTTGGGAGAATGTTAATCACTGTCCCTTCTCTCCTTTACTTAAAGATTAGCTCACATCCCAGGCCCCTGCAAAAGGAAACTGCATATACTTAACTTTTGAGAGTATCATGAGGAACATTTCTGTAACAGTAGTAGCATGTCAGCCGGATCTAAAAGACGCTCCTGTCCGGAAACCTACCCCAAGGCAATGAGAGCCCATAGGGTCAGCAGTGGGCCGAGTGGACATTTGAGAAAGTCATTTATTTCTTGACTAAATTTCCCCATGAAAAAAGTAAAACTTAAGAAAAACAGAGCAAAAATGAAACTGCCATATCCATAGGCATTTGCAATTTTAACCAAAGAGTGTTCTCAGGCAAGGTGACCCTGCAGAGACCATGTTAGCTTAAAAATATTACATTAAATGCAGTTTCCTCATATATTAGTGAGGAAACGCGTAGGAAAGTAGATAATATCTAATTCCAATCTAATAAAATAATGACTCCTCCAATACAAGATTTAAAAAAACTTTTATATGATTATTTGAGCACCCATTGCGAATATTTTTTAACAGGGAAGAAGGTAAGACGAGGAGGGAAAAGGAGTTTTTAAAAAAAGAGAAACAAATTTTCTTGGATAGAAAGTTTTGGAATTTTTTGTTTAGGAAACAAATTTTCTTGGATAATATGCATGCCATAATATTACGGAAAATTAAGACTAAAATCCTAAATTTGGTTTTATTGTAAAATGCGAAGTATGTACATAGACAAGAAATAGAAGGTGACACAAATGGACACTTATCTGCTTTAGGATGAAATCATGGATAATTCTCTTAAAGCCATTGCCCTAAGGCATTTTAGAAATATGGAACATGGTATGTTCAATACCCTTTCTAACACACTGGTTAGATAGGTAACATTCAGACAAAAATAAAATGCATCTTAAGAGCCAGTCTGAGACTCTGTGAATACAGGTGGTGGTCTACAGGACCTAAATGAATCATTCAGGCTGAGAATTCCAGCCACACACACAAATGGGATGAGAAGTGAAGCCGTCCCCCTCGACGATTGATTTCCCTAGGCACCTGGTAGTCGGGAGGTCTGTGACCCCAGAAAAAGCTAGAGAACGACACACCAGAGCCGCTCGGCACTGAAGGAAAAGCAGCATCTGACCCAAACATTTTAAACAGGTACTCTGAGTCTGTCAATATGGTCACAAGATGCTCGCTTGAAATGGTGGATAGAAACTGATCAGAAAAAAAAATAAGGAAACAAAATATTAAAACATGTAAATGTGACGGAAATTATAAACAGCCTAAAGCTCCTCTCCCTTCGGGAACAGCTGTGTCTGCTAATCCCTTGAGGAGTCCTCCCTGCGATCTCCCTTCCTTCCTTCCTCCCTCTCTCTCTAATAGCTCCCTTGTTCCTGCTGGACAAAACTAGCCCTTTGTGGCTGCTCTCAGAACAACATTAAAAACAGGAATAGGGAAATTGTAAACAGGAGGCTTCTGGCCTACAGGCGAAGACACACACAGGCCTCTGAGGCCTACTTCATGCTAAGCAAAGAAACAGATCTTTGTTGCTAAAGGGATTAGGACTGCGGGATTTCGGAGGCACTGCTGAGGCATTCAGCTGGCCTGAAGTAGGGGCTTTGTAAAGAGATACCTCCATTAGAGGTCTGTGAGCGGAAATCATTCATACTCTTTATACAATCTGGGTAATGTGATAGTGCTGGACTGTTAAACGCCTCTGGTGAGGCAGGGTCCTATCTCCTTGAATGGTAAATTCTTTAGCAGCTAAATAGATGGTGGTATAATTATCTTCACTGAATTTTTCTGTGGGGGGCAGGGGTTGTCTTCAACCTTTAACCCTTAGTGGGAATAACATTCAAGGATCACCCAGTGTCAGGGAGGCGAAGCCTTTCCAAGTCAACTCGGAGATAGTGTTTGGCCTTCTGGGGTCAGCATAATGTGATTAAAAAAAAAAATGAAACTCTATATGCATCATCTTAATGTATTGTGAACGTCCGCTTTGTCTCCACATTCATCAGGACGATGACTTTTTCCATAATTCCCTCTTTCCATGTCCCTAGTCTAGACAACCCTCCAACTTGCTTACCTAATTCCTATCTAGCCTGTGCCCAATTTCCCCAGCCAGTCCTTCCTTGATGTGCCCTCCCCAAGTTGGACTGGTCCCCTTTCTGTGGTGTCCCATGCGTGTCTCTCCCGCTGGCATTCTTGGGGACTATGTGTGTCTGCCTACCCACACAGATGGTGAGTTCCTAGAGGCTGTGGCTTATCTACCCTTGTATCCACAATGCCTGGCTCTTAATAGGTGTCTGAGCTGTGCACAGCAGAGTGTGAGGTGGTCAGGTTATTTGGTCTTTAGATTGGTCCCTGTGGTTGCTGGAAAGAACTTTCCTAGTGAACCCAGGGGTCTCAAGAGACCAAGTAAAACACACAGTGGCCAGTTAGGAAAGAAAAAAAATGAGTCCTCCAAAAAAGATAGCAAGTGGTCATTTCCCACAAATGGCCAGCCTCTTTCTGAGCGACTTCCACCCTGATCCTGTCTCCACTTTCTTCTTGGTTAGGTAATAGTCACCAGGAGAATGGAAACGTTCTTTGGGTTCACATGTGGAGTCCCTGGATCCAAATATTAATTACGGTTTCAGCTGTTATATACTTAAAAAAAATCAGAGCTAACTCCAAACTTAAAGTTAGAACTGAAAAGGGAAGAAATGCGGCATCCAAGCTAAGGCACACTTTCCCTGGTGTTATCAGCCCATCCCGGAGGGCTAACAAGTTCATGTGTGGCTATAGGCAGATACGGGGCTTGCAGTCATTTCACTTGGAAGGGGTCCTGGTTTCTGTTTATAACATATGCCTGCAAATAAGACGGAGGCTTTGCAACAAGTGTTAGAAGGCAGGGTTTTTCCTGTATGGATGTTCTCGGAGATCTGGGTTATGCTTCTATAAGACCATGACCTTGAACATCATTAATTGTTGGTTCTTTCCATTGTTCACAATTATCTTTCTAGATTACCTCTCTCTTCTCACCATTTGGCAGATGGGACTTTCTGCTCTTACATTATTAACAATCACTGTCTGCAAAAAGCAGTTAAATATGGAATCAAGAAAAAAGCTATGAGGCCATGGGTTTTGTCTCTAATTCTGCCACTTACTTGATCATCCACTCAATCAAAAAGTGCTGAGTCCCTACTATGTGCCACACACTGCAGCAGGCACTGAGAACATGGAGATGAGCACGGCGTGGGGCTCAGTGTAAAGAGGGGTGAGCACTCGTAACAAGAGAGGTTGAGACCATGACAGCCACCTGCACATGGCCTTCTGGAAGCATGAGGCAGTGAGTGCCAGAAGGGATTCAAGGAGTCCCCCTGAAGGAGATGAGAACTTAGCCCAGAAGATCCTGGAAGGGGAAAAAAAAATCCATAAATATATTTATGACAATTGAGGAAAGCTGAATATAGACTGCATATTAAATATTATTGCACTGATACTAACTTTCTTGAGAATAATGGAATTGTGGTTATATAGAGAGCGTTTTTGTTGTTTTTAGTTTCCCTGGCTGGAATGCAGTGGCTATTCACAGGCGCTATCACAGGATCACAGCACACTACAGCCTCAAACTCCTAGACCGAGAGATCCTCCTGCCTCAGGCTCCCAGAGAGCAGTCTTAGTATTAGGGAACATATGCTGAACTATTTATGGGTGAGGAGTTGTAATATCTATAAGGTTACTTTCAAAGAATTCTGAGAAACATTTGTTTTTGTGTGTGTGTGTATGTACCTCCATACAGCAGAGGTGGGGAGAGAATATGGCAAAATGTTAATCAGTGAATCTAGGTGAAAGTACATGAATATTTCATTGTATGATTCTTTGTGTTTGAAATTTTTCCAAATAAAACATTTGGGCCAGGTGCGGTGGCTCATGCCTGCAATCCCAGCACTTTGGGAGGCTGAGAAGGGTGGATCACCTGAGGTCAGGAGTTCAAGACCAGCCCGGCCAACATGGTGAAACCCTGTCTTTATTAAAAATACAAAAATTAGCTGGACGTGGTGGTGTGCGTCTGTAATTCCAGCTAGGCAGGAGCCTGAGGCAGAAGAATTCACTTGAACCTGGGAAGCAGAAGTTGCAGTGAGCCAAGATTATGCCATTTGCACTCCAGCCTGGGCAACAAAGCAAGACTCTGTCTCCAAAAATAAATAAAATAAATTTGGTAAACAATTTGAAATACACATACAGGTCGAGCATCCCAAATATGAAATGCTCCAAAGTTCAAAACTCTCTGAGTGCTAACATGATGCTGAAAGGAAATGCTCACTGGAGTATTCTGGATTTTTATATTTGGGATGCTCAACCAGTAGAATGCAAATATTCCAAAATCTGAAAAGCTTGTGTTCCCAAGCATTTTGGATGGAGGATGCTCAATCTGTATGTAAAGATATTTGAAGGGCCAAACACTGCACTGAAAACAAAAAACTAGACATTTATCAGATCAAGATAGAGAGGAAGGCACTCCAGGGAGAGGGGATAGGGACAGCAGAGGACTTGGGCAGTAGCTGGTACACCAGTGAAGGCAGAGACCTCAACCGGATTGTTCTCTTCTGTATCCCCACACTTGGAAGTGTTCCTGGCACGGAGTCTGCACTTGTGAGGATTTGTCAAATGAATGAAAGAGTTAAACAGTGTCACTGACGTAGGGAACTGCAAGCAGAGCAGACTACGGTGAGCATAAGGTTTGCATTAAGGAGTGAGAACTGGTTTGGCTGTGGAGGCAGGGGGCCTGGTCATGAAGGCCTTTGTATATTCTGCCAAGGTCCTGGGGCTTTATCCTATGGGCAGCAGGAGCCATGAGCAGGAGGCAATGCCATCAGATTAGCATCCTGAGGGACCACCCTGGTAGTCATATATCACATGGAGTGACGGAGCACAGGCCTGGAGGCAGGAGACAGGGGTACCAGCCAGGATGCCTCTGGCTTCCTTGAAACTCTGACTCAGATTGGCTGAATTTATCCAGAGACTTATTATCTGGTACAGCTGTAAGCTCTGAGATGACAAGCAGCAGGGAAGGCTTATTCAGTGACCCTACAACATCACCACAGACCCAGGTTCCCTCCCTCTCTCCTTCTCCTCATTCTGCTTCTCTGTGGCTGGCTCTGCCTGCAGGCTGCCTTTTCTCATCTTCAGAAGATGGCTGCAGCAGTTCCCAGGGTGACATCCAGGCATAGCAATGACCATAGACAGAAGGGAGCCATCTCTTCCATGCATCTCTCTCTCCCTCTTTTTTTTTTTTTTTTTTTTTTTTTGAGACAGGGTTTCATTCCCACTGCCCAGGCTGGAGTGCAGTGACATGCTCTTGGCTCATTATAACCTCCTCCCCCTGGGCTCCAGCGATCCTCCTGCCTCAGCCTCCTGAGAAAACTGGGGCTACAAGTGCAGCACCACCCACCTGGCTAATTTTTGTATTTTTAGTAGAGATAGGGTTTCACCGCATTGGCCAGGCTGGTCTCAAACTCCCAATCTCAAGTGTTCTGCCTGCCTTGGCCTCCCAAAATGCTGGGATTACAGGCATGAGCCACCACGTCTAGCCTCTTTCATGTATCTCTTTCTTAGCAAGAAAACTTTTCCAGAAGCTTCCCAGCAAATTTTCCCCCTCATCTCACTGGCCCCAATTAGGTCATACATCCCATTCCAAAACCAATCATTGTCAGGGGAATAAGGTTACATGTCTGGCTTAGAATAATTTACACATGGTGGGAGTCAACTGCTATGAATCATCAGTCCTAACTCTTAAAAGCCTACTGGACCAGGCAACAGATGCTAGCAGCCCAGCTACAATAATGGTGGTAAGGCATGGAGAGGTAGGAATAGATTTAAGATTTATTTAGCAAGTTATATTGGTAGAATTTACTGAATGTGGGAGGAGGAGGGAAAGGAGGGAGGAAAGGACACCCTCCTCCATATTTCTAGCTTGCATGAGCAGATTAGAAGGAAGTTTGCTAACTGAGATAAGGTGCACAGGAGGAGGAAAGGTCGGTTTTGGGAAGAGATAGTCTGGGGCAGGCTCAATTTGAAGTGCCCATGGGCATTGATGGGCATTGGAATGCCATGAGCAGGCAGTGGAGTGCAAACCATGATCCCAAGCCAGTGGTCCAGAGTCAGATCTAGTTTTCAGATAGGCTTTGGTTCAGAAAGATGTTAAAAAAAATTGAACCAATATTTAATCTTTGAGAGATTCCAAATAGGATCATGTATTTGTAGCTTCTATGGGAAAACTGGAAAATCTGGTGACACTGGCCCTGAATTCCTATGCATCAAGAGTTGGCTGGAGCTCAGCAGCAGCCACCCCTTTAGCTAAAACCAGCAGCTCTCTGGTCTGCCACACTCACAGTCAGTTTCATTCATTTTCTTTACCTGCTTGTCCCCTGCGGGCACTCCCATCTGACACTCCTGCTCAGCATCCTGGGGAAGAGGTCTGAGCTGCATATATACATCTGGGAGTCATCAGCATTTAGGCGGCAGCAGAAGCCCTGACTATGGGTGCCATCGCCAAGAGACAAAGCAGAATGAGAAGCAGTCAGGGAAGTATCCCTGGGGGCATCAATTTTTAAAAATAGAAGAGAAATTCATATAGAAAAGAAAGAAACAGTCAAAGAAATTGGGGCAGAAGCAAGAAAGCTTGAAGTTGCAAAAGCTAAGAGAAGGGAGTTTGAAGCTGGAGGTAATGCCCACCTGGGCCAAGTGCAGCAGGGAGGTCCAGAGACGGGAGGAGCCAAAGGAGACACAGCACTGGGGAGGTGAGCTGGGGGTACCACAGGGAGTTTTGCTCCCCGACATGGTGAGGGAAGAAGCCAGAGGGCCATGAGTTGGGCAGAGGATGAGCACTAAGTGGACAGAGTTCACATAGACTATTTGGGTGAGAAAAGGAAAAGAAAGGTGGGGCAGAGGCCAGAGAGGATTTGGGGCCATGGGATGGTCCCTTTTTAGGATCAGTGAGACTTGGACATCTTAATTGGAGAAATAAGCCACTGGTAGAAGAAAGGCCATAGAAATGTACCATACAGGGAGGAACAACACAACCAAGTCCAAGAGGAGGTGGTGGAGCTGAAGAACAAAAGAATCAGGCACCAGTGGCTGGATCCACCAGTAACAGGAGGGGTATCCAGTCCTCCAAGGCCGGTGGATAGGAGGGGACGCTAAACCTGAGTGTGCTCAGAAATCTGATGGCTAGCAACATACCTCTCATGATGGAGGTAGTGGCGGGGTAGAGAAATCAGTAATCTTTCAAAGGAACACTCCAAGGTGCCCATCTTTTTCCATTTGTGTGAAGGCTGAAGTCAGGAGGTTTATCACTCACAGGTCCTGACTTATAAGCAGCAATGGGTGAAGGGCAGAGCAAGCCCTGGAGGCTGGTTTTCTAACCCTTGGAGGCTGAGTTTCTATCAGCAGAGGGGAAGGAATGTTCAGGCACAGTGGAATGATCATTCTTCCTGAGGCAGGAAGCTCTGGAGGGGAGGCTGTCACAGCATCACACACAGCCTTGAGAGCTGTAGACAATGGGGCCCTCTCTGATACACATCCTGGTTTGGGAGAACGTTTTGCATCTTTTCCTAGGCTTAACTCAATCCAGAAGCATCCAACATAACCAAGATGGCACTAAACATAACTCCACTCTTGCAGATGTCCCACCGACTCACAGATGCAAGTGGTTTCATCAAAGCCACAGCATGTGACCCAACTATTAACGCCAATTCATCTAAAGAAAATGAGAATGCATGACTGTTTGCCGGATGTGGCACACATTCTTTAAGCACAGTAGGCCTGGGTGCCACCTTTATTCAAGGTCTTCAGGTTTCTTTCAGGGGAGACGTCTGCCAAAGTAACTTTCAGTGGCCATTTCTTTTCTAATTAAGTTTTCTACCCTGGGGAGCCAGGGAGACTCCAAGGCAATGGGTTTCTGGCAGCTCACTGTCAGAGGTCAAGGTTTTGATTATGACAAGAAAAGAAAAATAAGATAGAAGAGAAGCCCCTCGTTTTGTGGCTGCAGCATTACAGGGCTGCCAGAGATCCCATAGCATGAGTGTCTCGGTGGTCCATGTTCTGTGATCAGGGTAGAAGTCCTGAGGAGTAGAGAACCACCCACCGGAAGAATTCCCACGACACACACAACCCCTTGACATACAATTCCAGATGTAATTTCTAAATTCACAGTGACCTTTTCCCTAAACTATGTTTTGAGCAGAGGTGAGGAGTGATACACAGCACCATCAGGGAGCATCGTGAGCTGGCTAGGAGGCAGTGGCCTCTGCGCTCCCTCTTCCCATCCATATCTTATTTTTTTTTTTTGAGACAGAGTCTTGCTCTGTCGCCAGGCACCTGGAGTGCAGTGGCATGATCTCGGCTCACTGCAATCTCTGCTTCCCGGGTTCAAGCAATTCTCCTGCCTCAGCCTCCTGAGTAGCTGGGACTACAGGCGAGCGCTACCACGCCCAGCTAATTTTTGTATTTTTTAGTAGAGACGGGGTTTCACCATGTTGACCAGGATGGTCTCGATCTCTTGACCTCGTGATCCACCCGCCTTGGCCTCCCAAAGTCCATCCATATCTTAATAAAACTTCCTAAGAATAGTTATTTAGATTGTCTGTCTTTTGTGTCTTATGTATTTAAGGGCAGAGCTGCTATGAGGCAAAAAGAAACAAATAGAAAACTCTTTTTTGAAAATGCAGGAGGAGAAATATGCCAGAAAGGCTACTACTTGACCTTAGGCATTCCTGGGATAACTAGGATTTAGCTAATATAAAAATTTCCATGTTTTAAAAAGTATCTCTGATTTAAAAATAATACAAATCAGGCTACAGCCCTTGCACTGGAAAAATCAATACTCTTTTATTCCTCTAAAAACTAAGGCATTAAAATAGAGTCCAGGCTAGAAGAGGTGGGCATGCTGGCATCATTTCACCTGTTTTGAATTATGCAGTTAAACTCAGCATGCATCTCCCTAGAGGGGCACAGACTCTTCCTCCTTCAAGAATACGCTAAACATCCATCTGTCAGAAACAATTTTTGGGTATTGAGGTGTAGAGATGGAGAATAGAACAGACCATCCCTTGGGGTTCCTGCCCATACAAAACAGTTGTGTCTCTGCTAGATGCATGCACCCATTGTCACTGATCAACAGCATGACAGGCATGGCCACCCACGCTGGGGACGTGGCAGTCCATGTCCTCAAGAAACTCGTCTTCTCCTGGCAGAGCCAGATGCCCAGACAGACCATCCCAAGACAATACCACATTACAAGAGTAGAATGTTGATGAAAACAAAATCCAAACACTACAATTAACAATACGTATTTATGGAAAGGGGTGCCACTGAGAGCCGACATCCGGTACTACCATGGGCACTGAGGGTTTAACATGTTTCTCACATAACACAGCAGCCCCTGGGGATAGCTTTCTTATCTTTGTGTTACTGAGTGACACCTAAGGTCCCCAAGGTAGTGAGGGGCAGACGTGGGATTTGAACCCAGGTTGTTCTGATTCCAAAGTCCCTGGTCTCTTTATGCCAAGCAATATCTTAAGTACACTTTTTTTTTTTTTTTTTTTGAGACAGAGTCTCATTCTGTCACCAGGCGCCAGACTGGAGTGCAGTGGCGCGACCTTGGCTCACTGCAACCTCCGCCTCCCGGGTTGAAGCAATTCTCCTGCCTCAGCCACCCGTTAAGTACTCTTTTCTAAATACCACACTTCTCGATTCCCTTCACTGAATTTTATTTGTCTTCTCATAAGGCAATTACAGGTCAGGCGCAGTGGCTCACGCTTGTAATCCTAGCACTTTGGGGAGGTCGAGGCAGGTGGATCACTTGAGGTCAGGAGTTATAAGACCAGCCAACATGGCAAAACCCTGTCTCTACTAAAAATACAAAAATTAGCTGGACATGGTGGCAGACGCCTGTAATCCCAGCTACTCGGGACGCTGAGGCATGAGAATCGCTTGAACCCGAGAGGCAGAGGTTGCAGTGAGCCAAGATCGCACCATTGTACTCCAGCCTGGGAGACAGAGCGAGACTCCATCTCAAAATAAATAAATTAATTAATTAAATAAATAAAATAAGTCAATTACCTTAATCTGGGCACAGAGTTATTTGTGTACTTATCAATTTTACTGGCCTATAAACTTCAAAGGCAGGAATGGCATCTCTACATATTTTTAGTTTGTGTATAATTATTTAGATTAGGTGTGCCTCTTGGAGGTGGTGATGTAGAGGCAGACACCTGAAAGAAGTGAGAGCAGTCCCTGAGGGTGTGGGGGACTGGGAAGCCTCCACGAAGAGGGCACAGCAGATGCAAAGGCTCAAGGGGCAAGCATGAGAAGCAAGACCCCCGGCCGCCTACCCCTGTCATTCTGTCCTCTTACTCCACATTATTTTTCTTCAAAGCACTTTTCGCTATTTGACATTATACTTGTGAGTCTATTTGCTTACTGTTTACACCCCCCACTAGACGTTGAGCTCCATGAAGACACACAAATACTCTGTTTTCGCCTCTGCAGATCTGCAGCACCTAGAACAGGTCTGGCCCGTGGAGGGAATGCCATACACATGTGTTTAGGGAGGTGGAGGACATTGTGTATATATATATGTTTTTTGAGACAGAGTTTTGATCTGTTGCCAGGCTGCAGTGCAGTGGCGCAATCTCAGCTCACTGCAACCTCTGCCTCCTAGGTTCAAGCAATTCTCCTGCCTCAGCCTCCCAAGTAGCTGGGACTACAGGCATGCGCCACTACGCCCAGCTAATTTTTGTATTTTAGTACAGACAAGGTTTGTATTTAGTACAGATAGACTACAGGATGGTCTCAATCTCTTGACCTTGTGATGCGCCCACCTCGGCCTCCCAAAGTGTTGGAATTACAGGCGTGAGCCACCACACCTGGCCTGTCTCTATTTTTAAGTTTGGTTTATTTTTATTAAGCACTTACGTACAACCACTGAGCTAAGCAATTCATATATATATTATGTTATTTAATCCTCACAAAAAAATCTATTGAGGTAAGTGCTATTATACCAATTTTATAGAGGGTGAAACTGAAGTCAGTAACTTGATTCCGCCAGTAAGTGATGGAGCTAGAACACAAACCCAGGTCTGATTCCAAAGCCTGTGCCCTTTAACCATAACATGATTCTAATCTTGCCAAGCCTCCAGTGGCCACCATGGTGTCATATACATGGGAGGCCCTCAACAAATATTCACTGGATTGAAATAAATATACTCAGTGTGAAACAGAGGGCATTACCAAAGAGGACATAACCTAGAATTTGGAGATTAGGTTAGAAGATGTCTCATGCAGGCCGGACATGGTGGCTCATGCCTGTAATCCCAGCACTTTGGGAGGCTGAGGCGGGTGGATCACGAGGTCAGGAGTTCAAGATCAGCCTGATCAACATAGTGAAACCCCATCTCTACTAAAAATACAAAAAGTTAGCCGGGCATGGTGGTGCGCACCTATAGTGCCAGGTACTTGGGAGGCTGAGGCAGGAGAATTGTTTGAACCCAGGAGGCGGAGGTTGCAGTAACCCGAGATCGTGCCACTGCACTCCAGCCTGGCGCCTGGAGACAGAGCAAGACTCTGTCTCAAAAAAAAAAAAAAAAGAAAGAAAGAAACAGAGAAAGATGCCTCATGCTACTGTGGAAGCTAAAAGGAACCAGAGTAAAAGGTGGTCAGCTGAATGAACGTTTTCCTCCAGAAACTTAACTTCATAAGCATTGATGCCTAAGTGCATGGCTCATGTGACAAGGGTACATCTTAAAGGCTCCTAGATGCAGAAAAACTCAAAAGGAAGACATTGATTTCAATTCAGCTCAAAAGGAAGACATTGATTTCAATTCAGCTAATGGCACGGAAGGTCTGACCTCAGAAACTGTCACACCATGTGAGGAGGAGGAGTTGCAATGAGGAAGTTTTTGGTGCTCAAAGGGGGATGCTGAAAAGAAAGAACTGGGTAAGAAGAACCTGTCAGAACTTACCCAGGAGGCCCTATATCTGGTGGGCTGGAGAGTTTTGGTCTGCTGGAAGGTAAATGACAAAGTGAAAGTTCAAACGGTCTTCATCCAGACATGTTAGATAAAATATCCCACAAAGACTCCCTAGCTTCTTGCTTTGATTTCACGCTTGTTAAGACTGATTCAGTTCCTAGACCCTGAAATTGAGATTCCCAGAACAATCCTCTTGGTTTCTCCGTCCTTCCACTGATAATTTAGCACTCTATTATGGCTCAGGGTCTTGCTGCCAGTCGGTGAGCACCCTCTGCCTGATCAGTGCTGGTGGAACTGGTGAGACAGGTTGCTTAGCCAGGGAGCCTGTGAGGGAGGCCTTAGACGGAGGCTGCCACAGCACCCGCAGGTCCAGCTCTGCCTTTGCCTCATCTACGGTATGAAGAAAATGATGATTCCTATGTGTCCCAGGTACGATGACAATCAGGAGAGATCATGGCTATGTAGACAAATCCCCTGATCTAGGAGTTCTGCTCACCCCTCAATAACACATCAATCTTCAGAAGGAGATTAAGACTTTTCTTCACTTTTCATCTTAGCACTTATCTAGAGTTCTTTCTTTTTTCTTTTTTGTTTACCATGAACACAGCTTAGATTTTCCAACATCCAACCACATTTCCCTACTCACAAATAGCGTCTACAGGTTTAACCTAAGCACAGGCATTTGGGCCCCCATGTCCATATTTTGGTCACTTCTTTGAGATCTGTGGTTGACCAATGTCCAAGTGCCTTCCTGGGTGCCATCTCATGGAATTCTTCCAGCAATACCCAAAGGTGGGTAGAAAAATGGTTACTTTCCATTTTAAGGAAGAGGAAATAGACTCCAGGGGGCTACACAAGTGACTGGAGGCTCAGGGTCCCAGAAGCCACTGAAGGTGGAGTTGGAATCAAACTCATGCTGCAACCCCATGCCTTGGAGCTCTTCCCCTAAAGGACACCATGAGCTACCCTGGTCCTATCAACACTTAACCCTCTAGACACCAGAAGACCCAGGATATGAATTGAACATCAGAGTATTTATGAGCAAGGGTTCAAATCCTGGCTCTCCTTACCTACGATGCTACTTTGTATTAATTCCCTAACCTGAGTGTTCTCCACTGGAAAATAGAGAGGTTAAAAAAAAAAAGACATGGAACAATCCTGAGTGATCTGGAAACTACCATCAAGCAGGATTTTTAAACTAGCTAACATTTTTAGAAGCTGACAGTGATCCAGACACATTCTCGTAGGGGATAGCACAAGCTGGGCTCATCTCAGGCTCAAAGTGAGGTGTGGCCAACCTCTGAGCCTAGCACAACCCCCTTTTCCTTCCTGCCCTGCTGTCTGAGTTATTATTCATCCTTCCAGACCCTCAGCCTCTTGACTACTCTAATTGCAAACACAGTTCCCTATTATATGCTCCAAACCAGGCAAATAAGCGATAGAAAAACACCTGAGAGCCCTCAAAAGTCAAGAAGCATCAGGGTGCTGGGAATACGACCCCTCTGGCCCAAGTGTTGAAATGTAGGTGCCTTTATCTAGCCCCTCCCTTCTCTCAACCCCAAAACAGTTATCCAGACCCAACAGGGGCTTCAACCACATGCAGTTTGGTCTCTAGGGCACCAGGGCTTTTTTATTCAACCTCCACATTGCCCAGCACATTGGTCTATCAATGTACCAAGAAAAGGCTGCCCCACCTCCTTCCTTTGAAGCATTTTAAGACAAAATACATTTTGATCGATCAGAGACAAAATACAGTTGATCTCTGAAGAGCTGACTGCTCTTCAGAGTCTACCTCTGGGCCATTCCAATCTCCTTGATGGCCTCCACTGTGATGTAAGATGGGCCCCTTAAGAGGGGCTCCTGCACAGGTCCATGGTGGCTGCTCCAGAGACAGGTATGTCCAGTGACTATTCCCTCAGGAAATGACACCACCCTGTCTCTTGAGGCAGAAATAGCTGGGAATCATCTTCAATTCTTGCTTCTCCTCAGTCTCTATGTCCACCCCATTTTATGTTGGGTCAACTCTACCTCCAAAATACATCCCAAGCCTGCCTGACTCTCCCCATATCCACTGTCTCCTCTCTAGATTCAGCTATCATCCATACTCACCCTGGCTCCTGAGAAGCCCCATAACTGGTCTACCCCTCAGGCCTCTGGGACTCTGTGGCACAGTGCTCCTCTTTGTTGGGGTTTGAGAATAGAGCATTCCATCCACAGACTCCCTTACAGCTAGGTTGGCTCTGTGACCACAGAGCTGCTAGTAAAATGTGAGTGGAAATGATGGATGCAAAATTTACATCACTTGCTTAAAAGGAAATTGCTTCCTGGGATTCCCTCTCTTGCTCCCTTTTTTGTGGGTAAAATGCATGCTTGGAGCTGTGTCAGCTCTGACCATACTGATGGGCACAGAAACCTAAAGGAAGGTGAACAACAGGATGGAAGGAGTTTCAGTCCCAGAAGGATCTTGCAGAGTAGGGCTGCCTACCAACCTGGATCTGTCTGGTGTGAAGAGAAGAGACTGGAAAATTGCAAGGCAAGAAGCAGAAAGATCCATGTCAAGACTATTACAGAAACCCATGCAAGAGGTAACAGCCTTGGCAAAGGTGATAGCATTGGAAATGGTGAGATGTGGTCAAATTCCTTATATATTTTGAAGATACCATTAATTAGATTTCCTGATAAATTCTACTTTGGGCATGAGTGAAAGAACCACCTCAAACATGATGCCAAGGTTTTGGCTTGAGCAACTGGGAGGATGAATGGCCACAAACTGAGAGGGAGGAAAACTGAGGGCATAGCCTATATTTGGAGAAAAACTGACAGTTAAATATTGAACATTCTTAAGAGTGGAGATTACCAGAGCCTGAACTTGAGGTCAAGGCTGACTGGATTTGAATCCTGACTCTGACACTCAACCTCATGACCTTGATCAAGTTACTTAAAACCTCTGGGCCACAGTGGTCTCACCTATAAAACAAAGACTAATAATAGCCTTCATCACATAGAGCTGATATGAGGAGGAAACATGTGCATTCCAGACTTTCTTTGGCGCTGTTTGATTCTTCAAGAAGGCTCAGAACATTTGAGATCAGGAAGAAATCTTCCCTCACCTTCATGTCTGCTTATCCCATCTCAAATAACACTAAGCCCCTAAGATTTTGAAAGTAGAGATGTGGCTGTCTGCTGTGGTTTGAGGACAGCTGTGAGGAAGCTTTCAAAGCAGCTGGTAGAGGCATATAACCAGAACATTTTCTTCACCTCAGATTCCTGGCAAAACAAGGCCTGCAGTTAGAAGGGAAAGGTTTTAATTACCAAGCCACCTGTCCAGCCATCTGAAGCCAACCCAGCCCTTGGGCTGGTTCCCTGTGGGCAGCGGGGCATTTAGGGGAACCATGCTCACAGTCCCTAATGTCTTTCATATTTCACATCCCTGTATAATCAAGCAGAAAATTAACAGCTCTCAAAAAGAGGCTCCTGTCACTGTTCCCCTTCTCCATTTGTTACTAAGGGTAGAGAGAGACATTGAGGGTTTAGGTCACAAAAAGCTTGAATTCCATCCTTTCCTTTCATGTAATCAGGATGAGGTGACCTCCAAAATCAAATGATCTTATGTTCTCCAAAGCTAACTATATTCCCCCAAAATCCCCTCCAAATGGAGATAAGCAGTTTCCAAATTATACATTGTCCATTGACTTTAGACTTATAAATATACGGAAGGTGAGTTGGTTATATTCAAACTTACAAAATAAGAAACAAAATTAATAGAAATTCACCGGGCACCATGACTCACTCCTATAATCCCAGCACTTTGGGAGGTCGAGGCAGGCGGATCACTTGAGGTCAGAAGTCCCAGACCAGCCTGGCCAACATGGCAAAATCACATCTTTACTAAAAATACAAAAATTAGCCAGGCATGGTGGCATGCGCCTGTAATCCCAGCTACTCGGGAGGCTGAGGCAGGAGAACCACTTGAACTCGGGAGGCAGATGTGGCAGCACACCAGCAGCACACCACTGCCCTCCAGCTTGGGTGACAGAGTGAGATTCTGTCTCAAAAAAAAATAATTGGCCGGGCGTGGTAGCTCACGCCTGTAATCTAAGCACTTTGGGGGCCAAGGTGGGCGGATGACCTGAAGTCAGGAGTTCAAGACCAGCCTGGCCAACATGGTGAAACCCCGTCTTAAAATAAATAAATAAATAAAAATAAATAATTAATTAGTTAATGAAAATTCCTGACTCTCAACTTAAAAAAAGAATAAATGAATGAACAGAAGAAAGAAAAGTAAAAGCAATGAGCAATTTTTGGGAGTGCCATTTATTTATGCCATATACAAAGATACTTTCCAAATGTGGTTTTTTGTTTGTTTGTTTGTTTGTTTAAGACCGAGTCTTGCTCTGTCGCCCAGGCTGGAGTACAGTGGCACGATGTCAGCTCACTGCAACCTCCGCTTCCTGGGTTCATGCGATGCTCCTGCCTCAGCCTCCTGAGCAGCTGGGACTATAGGCACATGCCACCACGCCTGGCTAATTTTTTGTATTTTTAGTTGAGATGGGGTTTCACCATGTTGGCCAGGATGGTCTCAATCTCCTGACCTCATGATCTGCCTGCCTTGGCCTCCCAAAGTGCTGGGATTACAGGCGTGAGCCACTGTGCCTGGCCAGTTTGTTTTTGTTTTTAAAGAAATAAAGGCCACAGAAGAAAATTAACCCAAGTAGAAGAGGTGTCAGGATTAAACTGCAGAGGATGGAAGAGATGTTCATTATTCACTAAAGCAGTCTACTTCTTCTTGGGCCGTTCACTAGATTATATTTCTCACCATCCTTGCAGTAAGCTTCGGCCATGTGATTGAGTTCTGGCAGAAGTTGTGAGTGTCACTTCCAAGCCTGGACCACTAAACCTGTCATGCATAATCTACCATGCCCTTTACTCTTCTGCAAGGTCTTGGAAGTGACATGTTAAAGATGGTAGAGCCACAAGATGGAAGAAAGCTGGGAGCTTGAACCACTGCTTACAGGAGAACCACCTGCTGATTAGAACATCCAGTGAGAAATAAACATGTGTGTGTTAAGCCACCGAACTATTTGTTAGTAGCAGCTAGGGTTACATTAACTAATATACAGCTCAAATCTTACCCATGCCCCTCTATGCAGCCTCACTCTGGCATTTGCAAACACTGAGTTTTGCTAAAACCATGTCAAAGGTTATCAGTCTAAGTCAATCAACAGACTAATGCAATCAACACATTATACCTGTGTTAGCCCTGTCCATCTCACTCTCATAAATTATTTAACTGACAGGTGATATTCTCACTAGGAGCGCATTATTCTATAAAACAGCATACACCAAGAACATGCTGTCATTTTTTAAAAAAAGAAACAAATTACATTTAGCAAGATATGAGCTCCTAAAGAAATAACAGGTAGAAATTAAAGAACTCAATTAGTATGCCATGGTAGTGTGCCACAGAGAACGTTCCCTCTACCAATTGGCTGTGAGCTCCATGAGGGCAGGGACGTGCTTCTTCCTGCCACAGGGCTATTCTCTCTGCCCGAAATGCTCTGCCCCTCCTCACCCTCACCCTCACTGTCTCCTCAGCCTGGTTATTCCTACTCCTGTTTCATATTTCAGCACAAGAATTTCTCCCAGGTATCTGTTTTACTGTATCAGAGCACTGTGTACCTTTCCTTCTGAGCAGTTTTACACTTCTGTGTGTGACTTTCTTCATATCACCTGCCTATAGCTAAACACATCCTATTTATTTGAACACGTGCTAATTATCTGTCTCCCTACTACTCTCCCAGGAGCCTTGAATCTTTCATCCACAGCTATCTCCCAATCCTTCCTACAAGAGAGTCCTCAACACATAGGCTGTATAAATAAAGGAATGTGTCACATATCTTTATTCCCATTTATTTGATTGATTTTATCCAGTCAGTCCAACCACTAGGTTAACTATTTTCTAGTCATATTTTAACATCGCATTATAGAAAGACGGACCGCTGTTAATATCAGTGAGATGAGAAATCATGAATGAGATGCTAATGATACAGAATTTAAAACGTAATCCATCATTTATCCTTGTGCCTGACAAATGTGTATTTAGTGCCTTCTCTGTGCAAGGCACTATTTCATTTGCCCTAGGGGGATATTAAGATGAATGAAATCAAGTTCCCTGTCCTCAAGCGGTTTACAAATCATGGAGCAGGAGAATATTTTATAACATTAACGCTGAATTTTTCTCCCAGTTTGCATGGCCCTTGCCCTATTCGGTCAGCAGGACTAGTTTGTGTTTCTTGCCTTAGGGAAGGAAGGGATGCCAGGCAGGAAGAAAATTTCTTTTGAGCTTCAAAGTCTACACCCTGTTGGGAATGGAATGGACTCTGGTAATTAACACTTTGGGGAAAAATACATGACAATATAAGAACAAGGCTTCCTGACCCCACAGGAGATAAAAGTCTCCCACCTAGCCTCCAAACAGGATGAACTCCAAGGGAGGGGGAAACAGCAAAAATTCCAGACATGTTTGGAAGCTGTGAGAGCCCAGGTGACCCATCCCTGGGGGAACTGTCAAGACCTCAGACAAGCAGGACTGCATTAAGGCATCTGGGTGGCTAGGCAACCATGTAGAGTCCCCTTGCCCCCAGCATGGTGTAGGGCAGAAGGGTCCCATGGACCTAAGGGAGACGACAACGCACGAAGAGCAGAGTTGCAGGACCTAATGAGGCCTTGCAGAGGGAAACAAGGGACAAACAAGCATCCTGTCCAGTCCCGTGACTACAGACTGGATAGGATGACGTACATTCTAGCAAATAGATGACACCCGAGGACCAGATCCCACTCCGCCTTGGCCCTAATCCTCTAGAATTTAGATGCTGCCCTGGGGGCAATGGGGCAAGGGGGCAAAGGGTGCGGGGTGGGGAATGGGATGGTATATTCACAAGCAGAGGGGAGCTCAGAGAAGAAACTGAGTTAAAGAAAATTAAATTGACTTTGTGGCACTGAGAGTGGCACCTGCTACACAGATTTGAAGAGCTAAGAATTGTAGTAATATAACCGCCAAAAGGCAGAGGTTGTCACCATGCTATGATTCGTAAGGACAGCTATGCAGTTGGGGAGCCACAGAAGGCTTCAGGGAGGGGGTGAAACATGAGCAGGGGTCTCAGGCTGTTGAGTTTTCAGAGATGGAGATAGGAAACAGAGAGGTTGGAGAAAAATGCCTTTCAGAAATGAGAAAGCGTAGTCAAAGATGCAGGTGCTGGAAAGCTTTGCATACACAAAGCAATGGCTCCTCTGACTTGTCTACAGCTCAGGGTATATGCAAGTGAGAGCTCATAATCAGCCACTTAGTGGAGAGCCTTAAGTGTCAGACCAAGGAGCCTGGCTACTATGTGGTACATAATAGGAAATCACTAAAGGTAGCTGAGCAGTGGACTGAGACCAATACTGCTGTAAGAACACACAGCTGTCAAGAGATGGAGGAAAGAGAATGAAGGAGAGGGTGACAGCCCAGGCAGTAAGACGTAACGGACCGGAAGTGCAAGTGGAGCTACAGGAATGGACAGAAAGAGGCTGATGGAGACAGGGTTGGGCATCTTGGCAAGAACTGACGTCAGTGAACAGGGAGGAAGGAGTTAATGATGGATGCTTCTAAGGTTACAAGGATGAGGACGTAGGGAAAAGGCAGGGTTTAGGCCTGAAGTAAAATATGTCAGTTAGGAATACGGACCTGGATTTCAGAAAGAAAGAGAGAGAGTAAAATGAATAGCTGACATTTGTTGTCAGAGCTGGAAGAATTTTTTTTAGAGACAGAGTCTTGCTATGTTGCCCAGTCTGGCCTCAAAGTCCTGGGTTCAAGCAATCTTCCTGCTCCAGACTTACAAGTCACTGGGCTATAGGCACACACCAGAGTTGGAAGGAATTTTAAAGATCCCCTAGACCACTGCTTCTCAAACCTTAAAAGTATACATATAAATATCACTTCAATGAAAAACGTAATAAATTCCGTCCAAAAAAGTATGTCCATCACTGGGGATCTTCTAAAAATGCAGATTCTAATTCAGGAGAAATGGGATGGGGTCTGAGATCCCGCACTATTTTATTTTATTTTAGAGACAGAGTCTCACTCTGTCAGCCAGGCTGGAGCATGGTGGTACGATCTCAGCTCACTGCAACCTCCATCTCCTGGGCTCAAGCAATTCTCCTGCCTCAGTCTCCCCAGTAGCTGGGATTACAGGCATGTGCCACCACGCCCAGCTAATTTTTGTATTTTTAGTAGAGAGGGGGTTTCACCGTGTTGGCCAGGCTGGTCTTGAACTCCAGACCTCAGGTAGTCCACCCACCTTGGCCTCCCAAAGTGCTGGGATTATAGGCGTGAGCCACTGTGTGCAGCCAGATCCTGGATTCCTAACAATTCTCAAGCATGCTGAGGCTGCAGTCCAGAGACCACACTTCAAGGAGCAAAGGACCAGACCAGTATTTCCCCATGCAGAACGTGGATGTGTCTGAGAGCACATACGAGGATTTTACGTGGTTCATAGACATTCTATTTAAAGATCTATTCGATATTTGCTTATAATAGCGATGTGAAGTTTTCTTCAAATGCATTTAAGTATTAAAAGTTAATATGAAGAAATATTAAATAAGTAACAATGGAGGAGGCAGGCACTGGTGGCAGAAATTGGGCAGATGGCCTGCAATTAGTAAAGTCGGGGGCATGTTTGTAGAAAGCTTCTGAGGGTACTTATAGGAAGAGGGGAGAAAAATCCAGTTTAGAGTAAGTAGTGGTGATGCAAGAGGGGAAAATGCTGCTTAACGGAACAAGGTGACTAACAGAGAAGGTGACTGAGCATTTCCAGAGCCTGGGAGCATTTCCGGGCCGTGAGCCCAGCACTGTATTGCAGTGTCATTTACTCCTCATGACTCTATAGGTAGGAGTATTGTCACCATGATCCTAATGAGGACACTGTGACTCAGAGAGGTCACCCTAGGTCACACAGCCACCCTGAGCATATGTAACTACCAGAGCCAAGAGCTGAATCTAAGTCTGTGTGACTCCAGAACTGCACACTTAACCTTCCTTTCGGTTACCTGACTCAGAAGGCTGAGGACCTCTACAAAACTCTCCTTTCAATGCTGCTGCTGCTATTTTTCTACTAATGCAGCTCAGTGTAACTGTTAAAATGTGAACGCTGAATGAAGAGACCACCCAAACAGGTTTTGTGTGAGCAACATGGCTCACTATTCACCTGGGTGCTGGCGGGCTGAGACCGAAAAGGACATCAGCAGAGGGTGGAGGGATAGGAGTTGGTTTTATAGGTTTGGGATGAACAGTGGAAAGTTACAGAAGTTACAGTTGGTGGTTTTTTGCAAGCTGGGAGGGGGTCGTAGGTTTGCAAGCTGGGAGGGGGTTGTAGGGTGTGGAGTCACGAGGTTGGCTAAGGTCAGTTACAAAGTCCAATGGCCTTGTCAATTGAGGCCGGAATAAGAAACAATAGAAGAATGTCTCAAGTTAGTTAGGCGCCACAGGCATTGATCGTTTCTTCCAGGAACTCATCTGGGGTGTACATGCAGGTCTCAGAGATTACTGTGCCATTCATGGCGCAGTCAGATCTTACAGTAACTTTTTTTTTTTTTTTTGAGACAGATTCTTGCTCTACTGCCAGGCTGGAGTGCAGTGGCACAATCTCGGCTCACTGCAACCTCCATCTCCCAGAGTCAAGCGATTCTCCTGCCTCAGCCTCCTGAGTAGCTGGGACTACAGGCGCATGCCACCACACCTGGCTGATTTTTTGTATTTTAGCAGAGACGGGGTTTCACCACGACCAGGATGGTCTCGATCTCCTGAACTCATGATCCGCCCACCTCTGCCTCCCAAAGTACTGGGATTACAGGCGTGAGCCACTGCGCCCGGCCTTTTTTTTTTTTTTTTTTAAAACAGAGTCTTGCTCTGTCACCCAGGCTGAAATGCAGCAAACTTTGCCTCCTGGGTTCAAGCAATTCTTGTGCCTCAGCCTCCTGAGTAGCTGGGATTACAAGCGTGCACCACCACACCCAGCTGATTTTTGTATTTTTAGTAGAGACAGGGTTTCGCCATATTGGCCAGGGTGGTTTTGACCTCCTGGCCTCAAGAGACCCACTTGCCTCAGCCTCCCAAAGTGCTGGGATTACAGGTGTGAGCCACTGTGCCCAGCCAACTTTTTTGCATTTATGTCATCAAGAATTGTGTGAATTCACATTTATTGAATTCTGTTTTGTAAATCAGGTATTATCATTCCCATCTTCAAGATGACAAACTGAGGCTTACCAGGGTTACACAGTCAGGATTCAACACTTGGGTCTCTCCGAGTCCAGATTCAAGGCTTTTCCAACAAGCCCACCCCGACCCCGCTCCTCTTTGTGTGTGACCATTGCTAATAAACAGACTTTCCTCCCCAGGCTGGAGTGACTTCCTACCATTTGCCAAACACATGCCCTAAGCTTGCTTTCTGCCCTGGTGGACACATGACACCGTTTAAACCAATTCAGAGTTTAACCTATAATCTTGATGTCAGTTGGTGGCTAATAGCTGCCTTGTAAGTTTAATAGGTGCCCCAGATCTCCGGCAGGTGCAAACAAGCCACAGAGAAACCCACTCTGAATCTTTGCATGCTGGAACCATCCCTAGATTACAAACCAGACTGCACGTAGTGGTGCCATCAGGCAAGGCTCTTAGTTTTGCCAGGAGTGCTACGAAGACTTCTTAAAAAAGCAACCATTGTTTCAGATGTTACAGAAAGGTAAAGTAATATAGAAAACTCTCATATGGGGCTGATCAATTGCTCTTCTAAACCAAGATCTATTCATCCAGCATTATAAAGAAAACCTGAAATACTATTATTCTGCAAGGAGAGGGCATTCTAGAAGCAAGGATTTAAGTGTCAGACAAATAACATTTACTCCAGATTCTAGTCAGACTCCCCTTTAATTTATGTTAAACATGGTATTTTAAGCCATCACTAATTTTCTCTTCAAACAAAACTTCCATCTAGAAACCAGACCTTCTGACTTCCCTTTCTTGTCGATTCCCACAGCTCCTCTCCCTTTCCAGGCTTCAGCTACTTTACACAAATGCTTTCATCTCCACCACTGGCTTTCCTGTTCAATGCAACATGACAGTAGCCTGGTTCTTCCCATCATTTTCCATCTGGACCCCACTCACCTAACAAAGTCAGCTCATCACTCAGGCACACAGAGTCTGCAGGAGTCAGAGTACGCGGGCATCCTGAGGGGACTGACTGGGACACAGAAAATCCAAATCCTGCCACAAATCAGCCACCCTTCCCCAAAAGGACTCGAGGGAAAGGGGTACAAGGAGGATAGAGCCAGGCAAAGCAAACCTTATTATTCGCTGGTTGGCCTCTGGCTCTGAGTAGAACCCCAGCACCACGGACTGAATTGCAAGCTCTCTCACCGGAGCTAGCGAGGCTTGAATATCCCAAGGGCTGTTCTTGAATGTCCACCCCCAGATCCAAACCTGTGCCTCCCCCTACAGCCAGCCACCACAACACATCAGCAAGGAGAAGAACAAGCAAGACAAATGGGGTGTTGGACCCAGTGCCTAGAACGGAGTAAACCTAGGCCACTTCCCCAGTCCCCTCCAGCCAAAGGAGAGAAAGGGTTTGCACTGGAGGAAATGAATAATGAATCAACAGACAGACAAAATGACAAGGGTGGGGGAAAAGGACTGTCAGGCCTTCTCTCAATGCGGCAGGCCTCAGTCGAGGTTATTTCTCAGCCTCCTAGGAAGGAGGGCAGACAGGGCAAAAACAGGCCCCATCACCCTCAGAAGCAGACAGTGAGGAGGCAGCAGGGGAGGGGTTTCTGGAGGGAACAGGACTCCAGCGCTTAGGGGTCTGGCCACACAAAAGGAGAGTGAGAAAGCCCCACAAAGCTTGCATCCAAGGTGTGGGGCCAGTGCTCCACCCCTCCCCCAGCCTCCTCCAACACAGGCACCCAGTCTCACCCGCACCTACGGGCTGCAGCAGCACCTCCTCAATTTCACACCTAGAAGGGGCCAGCTGGGAAGGCCAGGTGCCGAGAGGGACCTCAGATTCATTCTCTGAGACAGCCATGCCACATAGCCATCTCCGCTTCTAAATTTTGTTTTTTTGGTTTTATTTTTCTCTTTTTCAGCTTTATTGAGGTATAACTGTTAAAACTGTATATATTTAAAGAGTATGTGATGATGTGATATATGTATACATTGTAAAATTATTACCCCAAATTAATTAACGTATCCATCACCTTCCTTTTTTTTTTTTTTCTGATGAGGTTTAAGGTTTACTCTCAGCCCATTTCAAGCAGACAATACAGTATGACTAATTATAGTCACCTCAGGCTGTACATCAGTGCCTCGGAATCTGTTCATCCTATGACTAAAACTTTGTACCTTTTGACCAGCTTCTCCCCATATCCCCTGCCCCCCACGCAGTCCCTGGCAAATGCTTTTCTACTGTTTCTATGAGTTTGAATTTTTTGTTCTGAAACTTAAGTTTTTACTACAGGTTTGCCCAAAGGGCTAACTGAACAAAAAGAACCTGGAAGGAGCTCAGCCACATGCCCTCCACCAGCTTCCTGCTTCCACAGCGTTTTCATCAAGCAGAACCCAGGGACTCGGCAATGCTGAGCAGAAGGTGACAAGCGTGGTGGGTAAGAATTCGAATCAGATGAGATGGCCCTGGGAATTGGGGGGGGTGTCACATGCCAGCTCTGCCACTTACTATCAGGTGACCTTGAGCAAGTTGGTAAGCCCTCATCTATGAAACAGGCAAAGCAATAGTAGCAACCTCAGAGTTGGGTTGAAGTTCAGATGAGACAATTCATGTAAAACACTGAGCATAGTGCTGGGCACACAGTGAGCATGCAGGAAAAGCTAGCAGCTGCAATGATGATGGTGTCACTGTTATTATTATCATATTATCACTACCACTATACAAATAATAATAGCATCAACAGTGACCTGTGTTGTCAGAGCTGGAAGGAATTTTAAAGATCCCCAGACCAGCAGTCCCCAACCTTTTTGGCACCAAAAGCTGGTTTTGTGAAAGACAATTTTTCCATGGTCCAGGGGATCGGGGATGGTTTCGAGATGACTGAAGTGCATTACATTTATTAAACACTTTAATTAATTAATTAATTTGAGATGGAGTTTCGTTTTTGTTGCCCAGGCTGGAGCGCAGTGGCATGATCTCGGCTCACTGCAACCTCCGCCTCCTGTGTTCAAGCGATTCTCCTGCCTCGGCCTCCCAAGTAGCTAGGATTACAGGCACCCACCACTGCACCTGGCTAACTTTTTGTATTTTTACTAGACATGGGGTTTTGTCCTGTTGGCCAGGCTGGTCTCAAACTCCTGACCTCATGATCCACCACCTTGGCCTCCCAAAGTGCTGGGATCACATTGTAACATATAACAAAATAGTTATACAACTATTACACATATTATAGATATATATATTATAGATCTATATGTATATCTATTACACAACTCACCATAATATAGAATCAATAGAAGCCCTGAGCTTGTCTTCCTGTAACTAGATGGTCCCATCTGGGGGTGATGGGAGACAGTGACCGATCATCAGGCAATAGATTCTCATAAGGAGCACACAACCTAGCTCCCTCGCATGTGCAGTTCACAACGGGGTTCCACTCCCCGAGAATCCATGCAGCTGCTGCTCTGACTGAAGGCTGGACTCAGGTGGTGATGCTCACCCGCCCACTGCTCATTTTCTGCTGTGTGGCCTGGTTCCTAACAGGGTCCGCAGCCCAGGGTTTGGGGACCCCTGCCCTAGACTGCTGCTTTCCAAACCTAACTCCAGCTTCACTCTGGACTGCCCTGGCTTGTAGAGGGCAATGAGTGTCCACTTTCCTGCTTGTTCCTTTTGCTTCTCTGCAGCTGCCGACCCTTTTCTACCAAGGTGCATTCAAAGTTATTTCCTCACATCACCACAGACTCTCTCACACGTGGCATGTCTGGAGCAAGGTTAATGGGCGATAGGAGCTCTTCATTGCGAAGATCACAAGTAGTTAACCGAATGCCCAACTCACCTCTTTCTCTCCCCATCTCCACTGCATTATATGAATTTCTTTAAAGGGAAAACATGGATTTGCTCAGTCTTCTTCTAGTTCATTTACTTACACTCCAACCTCCAATGAATACTCTGGTAGTTGTTACCATATTTGAAGAAATGCTACAAGCAGAATTGTTAAAAATAGTAACAGAACAGTGATTTATACCTTAAACAAATCATTCCAACAGATGGGAGTTAAAGCATTTATTATCCCTCTCTGGCCTGGGACTTTTCAAACACTGCATTTCTAGCCGGTCAGACTGGGAGCTATTTGATAGTACCTCTCTGACCAATTACATACTAATTAAAAGACCTCGGTGTGGGCTGGAGGGAGTAGCTTTGCATATGGACTTTAATTACTGAGCTCTAGTTTTGCCAAGAAAACACAAAGGGCTTTTCTGGCTGGATGCTGAGGATTAGAATGAACATATGGCTTGTGTGGGAGGGGAGGGTTCAGAGTGTAATCCTAAACAGGAAGTGGAGAATAACCCCCCGTAATCTCCTGGAAGTAACTGTGTACCAGCGTCATCCGAAATCTCTGATTCCGGGAACAAATGGCACCCTGAGTAGGCAGTGAGCTGCCACTCTGGACCTGTCATTCAATCCTGGGGCCATCTCTGGATCAGGATTCTTTCTTGTCCCTCTGGCCATTTCCTGTTGTTTTTTGGGTCAGAATCTCATGTCTCTTCCCAGGTTTCACAGAGCCTGGGGTAGCCCAGTATTAATTTTGGACTCCCCAGAATCCATTTCCCTGTCTCCTGGTTATGTCATCCCAGACTCCCCAGTGCTCAAGGCTCAGGCACGGCTATACCTCGGGCTCCAGGGAGAAACATGTGGCCTGGCAGTGATCAATTTCATCCCTCTGGCCGGAGTGTTTGGTTCAAGGATGAGTGTTTGACCTGAACCAGTACAATCTGCATGACTCCCAGGACATGTGCGGGAGCTCACACTGGGGTAGCCATGTTTCTCTACACAATTTGGGGACTGAAAGGTGATGATTAGAGCTGTTGCAGTCATCTTGCTGCCATAGGGAAGAGTAGACCTGAAAATGGAGACAACCCATGGGGAGGATTGGGGGGGTGGCGGCAGGTGGGGAGAGAGAGGGAGAGAGAAAGTCGGGGAGAGAGAGGGAGGGAGGGACGGAGGAAGGAATTCATGTATCCCATTGCCTCTCCCTGTGCCCCAGACATCCTCACCCTGGGATTTCACCTCCCAGATGAAGTTTTAGCACCCTGGTCCTTGCCTCAGACTCTGCTTTCTGGAGGACCAAAGCTAAGATGTTTATTTTCTCTAGACTAGCATTTCTCAAGGTGTGATCTGCAGACCACCTGCATCAGAATCCTCTGGGGCACCTGCTAAAAAGGCAGATCCCAGGTCCACTTTAGAGATTCAGATTCAGTAGGCCTGCGGTGAATCCTAGGAACCTGCATTAACAATCTCCAAATTTGACTCCTAAACACTATAAAATATGGCCGGGTGTGGTGGCTCACACCTGTAATCCCAGCACTTTGGAAGGCCGAGGTAGGCAGATCACCTGAGGTTGGGAGTTTGAAACCAGCCTGACCAACATGAAGAAACCCCATCTCTACTAAAACTATAGAAAATTAGCCGGGCATGGTGGCAATGCCTGTAATCTCAGCAACTCAGGAGGCTGAGGCAGGAGAATCGCTTGAACCCAGGAGGCGGAGGATGCGGTGAGCTGAGATCGCACCACTGCACTCCAGCCTGGGCAACAAGAGCAAAACTCCGTCTCAAAATAGAAACACACACACACTATAAAATATAAGAGCCACTGGTCCAAGTTCCTCCAGTGTCCCCCAGCTCTGCTAATAGGACTCTCTGGTCACCCAGGTTAGAACTGCAGCACATGCCCCTTTATCCCTCATTCTTGCTGGGCCTACTGATATTTACGATTGTAATAGCACCAGCTTCTGTACCTGCCCTCTGTTTTCCAATCCCACTGCTTATCTCCTATTATCCAGAATATCATCAAACCTTCCCGAATAGTCTCTCCACTTACCTTTTTCCAAACATTACTAAAATCGGGGATAAGCCTGCAAATTTCATCGCGCATCTAGAACAGCACAGTACAAGAAGTGGGCACGCAAGTTATCAGAGAGATATATGAAGTCCCTAAGGTGATGTGCCTTCAGTTGGATACAATCAGGCTTGTGCTAGATTTGTGATCCTGCCCGTTTGCTGTGTTTAGTTCTTACATAATCACTACGCTTGCTTTACTGATCAGGACAACATGTATGGTCAACTCCATGTGAGCAGAGGTCAGTTCATCTATTTCTGTGCATTCCTGTATCTAATGGGGCACACTACACACAGTGGGTGCTTTACACAGGCTGCTGACAGTCGAGGTAACAGGGATATAAAATTCACTTTCTCTTTTTTCTCCCTTTCAACCATCCCAGACCCATGTTACTCAATCTCCCTTTTAAACTTGATAAAAACTTCTACCATAGTTTGAAAACTCTCCTAGGCTCCCTTGCATGATTTTGGCCAAAATCCATTTAGGTGCACCTGTGTTGTGTTTATTTTCTTCTTTACTGTCTATTCTTTTTGACATGAGAAACTAAATGTTTTTCCTTATGATAAGGACACAAATTATATTGCTTAACTGTGATAATTATAACATTTATTAAGCATTTACCATGATCTAAGCCTGTTCTAGACATTTCTTCATTTAGTCCTCCTTTTTTTTTTTTTTTTTTTTTTTAAGACAGGGTCTCACTGTCACCCAGGCTGCAGTACAGTGCTATGATCATGGCTCACTGCAGCCTCGACCTTCTAAACTCAGATGATTCTCCCACCTAAACCTCCCAAGTAGCTGGGACCACAGGCACATGCCACCATGACAGGCTCATTTTTAAATTTTTTTGTAGAGACAAGGTCTTTTTATGTTGCCCATGCTCGTCTCGAGCTCCTGGGCTCAAGCCATCCTCCTGTCTCAGCCTCCCAAAGTGCTGGGATTGTAGGTGTAGCCCACTGCACCTGGCCTCATTTACTCCTTTTGACAGCCCTAGCAGGTAGGTACTTGTATTAGTCTATTCTCACTCCCAAGACTGGGTAATTTATAAAAGAAAGAGTTTTCATTGACTAACAGTTCTGTGTGACTAGGGAAGCCTCAAGAAACTTACAATGATGGCAGAAGGGGAAACCAACAGTCCTTCTTCACACAGAGGCAGGAAGGAGAAGTGCCCAGCAAAGGGGGAAAAGCCCCTCATAAAACCATCAGATCTCATGAGAACTCACTATCACAAGAACAGCATGGGGGCAACCACCCCCATGATTCAATTACTTCCCACTGGGTCCCTCCCACGACATGTGGGGATTATGGGAACTACAATTCAAGATGAGATTTGGGTGGGGACACAGTCAAACCATATCAGTACTATTTGTATACACCTTTACAGATAAGGACACTGAGGCTTGGAGAAATTATAACCAGCCTACAGAAAGTCCTGCAGGTTGTCTGATCATAAGCTTTAGGATTGTAACCATTCTGGTACCTTCTTTCCCCACTGCCTGATGATGCACAGTGATTTTCCACAGTGTAGCTACCAGATATGAACTTCTCAAGTTAAACAATTGTCCCTATTCCACATTCATGGTTGATGGAAGTCACCCCACAATGAGAGCAAGTTACTAGCTTCACAGTCCTGGTCCTCTGCCCACTCACGACCAACCCTCTAGTTTTTGCAGATCTACTTCTGCCGACCCACTTACCACATGGTTCTGTCATTTCGTTTGAGTGAATGACATTTCATTTCTAGATAAAATATGCAGTCATGTTTGATGTGACGAGTATTCACGCCACATCAAGCCAGGAGCTCATTTCCCTCCCAGTATTTCTTCCACAAACATCCTTCATCTACCGTGAAGCCCTGTTTCACACTCTCATCCTAGCATCTAAACCACTACAGAAACACATCTCAGAGCATCCCAGTGACTCAGAATCCCCACAACAGAATCTCTGTGTGGCCACTTGACAGTGTTCTTCTTTGAAACTGCCTTCTTAATTGGCCCTCAAATCTCCTAGTGAGAAGTTCTCTCTTCTCAGTAACTCTGTGGGGACTCCATATCCTGTTCTAAATGCTTCTGTCTTTGTCCTTCTGAGCCTTTAAAACTAACCAAGATTTGAGCTGAAGTGTGAGGTTAATTAATTGGCTTTGGCACGCCACTTGATTCATCAAAGCACAGGCCTATCCGCCTATTTTTAACAGGCCTGAGTCATCCCATGATGGTACTATTCCCTCTTCTTAGATCCTTAGGTGATAGTAACTGCTCTCTACCCCAAGTCTGATTTAATGTTTAAGCTTGGCTTTCCAGCTATCTTGGTCTCTCCAAGCCTGCACATCTGTAACCACCTGCAAAATGGTAGTTGAAATTTCTACTAACTCAAATGGAATGCTAGGGTTGGAGGCCACTGGGAGGCCCTCAGCTTATCTCAAGTCACAGGGCAAGGAGCAGTTCTAAACTAAGAGCGCATGTGTCAACAAACCTCCTAGAGAGTGCCCACTGGGGGCACAGCCCTGAACTAGGTGCACTAGAGCAGCCCAGCTATGTGGTTGCCCTGAGACATGTACAGGCATCATGGACAATGCTATGGACTGAGTCATGCCTCCCCAAAATCTACATGTTGAAGTCCTAACCCCTAAAATGACTACTTGGTGATAGGGTCTTTTTTTTTTTTTTTTTAAAACGAGTCTCACTCTGTCACCCAGACTGGAGTGCAGTGGCCTGATCTCGGCTCACTGCAACCTCCGTTTCCCAGGTTCAATCAATTCTCCGGCCTCAGCCTCCTGAGTAGCTAGGACTACAGACTCCTGCCACTATGCCTGGCTAATTTTTGTATTTTTAGTAGAGAAGTTTCACCATATTGGCCAGGCTGGTCTCAAACTCCTGACCTTGTGATCCACCTGCCTTGGCCTCCCAAAGTGCTGGGATTACAGGCGTGAGCCACCATGCCTGGCCTGGTGATAGGGTTTTTAAGAGGTAACTGAAGTTAAATGAAACCATAGGATGAGGTCCTAATTCAATAGGACTCGTGTCTTTATAAAACGAGAGAGAGAGATTGAACTCTCTCTTTCTCCAACATTTGAGGACACAGCAAGCAGGTGGCTGTCTACAAGCCAGGAAAAGAGCCCTCACCAGAAACTGACCATGCTGGACTTCTCAGGCTTCAGAACCATGAGAAATAAAGTTCTATTGTTTTAGCCACCCAGACTATAATGTTTTGTTATGGCAGTCTGAGTTGACTAACATAGCAAACTCTTATAGCCACATTTAGTCAACATGGCGATGGGGAAAAAACAGGAATTCAGAGACATTACTCTCCTTATCTGCCTAGCCACTATGCCTGGAAAGGGTACAGAAATCAGGAAAGGAAGCAAACAAACTGGAGAGAAACGCATGTGAAAATGATTCCATCTAGCAATTAGCATTTATGGAATAACTATTGTGTACCATTATAAATACTTTTCAAACAAAATATATTCATATTTGTTTATAAATGCATGGAAGAAAGATCTGGAAAGGTATACACTAAGTGGATAATAAAGTCTGATGGTGTAGAGAGTGGTGATGGCAGCAGTGGCCTGTCTGCAGCGGACACTGCCATGACACCGGGGGCAGTGGGGGAGATATAGCCAGGGCTACACACTTCATGGAGCCAGCAGGAGCCATGAACAGGAAGGACCCCCAACCCCTTCTGAGTTGGAGGGGTGGGAGCCCCACCATCCCAGGGCATAGCTACAGCTGTCCAGCCGCAGCTGTGGACCTGGGCATCTCTGTACTCTTGGAGGTCTGGGAAGGCTCCTTTCCCTTGCAGGCTCAGAAGTGCCTGTTCCCGCTGTCTGGCCTCTCCCCACTCCCAGTACCAATTTCAGAGTGAAGTTGAGGCCAAGCCTGGGCACTGTCACAACCCAGCACACCCGGGTTACTGCTGACACACCAATCCCCTGCCACTTCAGCCCCCTCTGGACTTTGAGCTGACAGGCACAGGAAGGAGACTGACGGGGGTGTGAGGGCTGCTCAGTGGGGGTCTGCAGGCACCCCTCAGCATGGACATCCTGGGCACCATGGATGCAGCAGGAGGCAGACAGTCTCCCAGCCAAAAAAAGGTGGATCCCTAGTGAAATCCCACCTTCAGGTCACGCATGGCCTGGAGGCCTGGCTGCCAGTTCAGCAGACTGGAGTGAGAACTTACAGTGCTTTTTCCAGGCCTGCTCATGGCGGCCCATGGACCAATCAGCATGCACTCCCTCCCTTCTGTAGCCCATAAAACTCCCAAACTCAGTCAGAGTTGGACAGAAGTCAGTAGGACCTGTCTGCAGAGAGGAGCTACCCACTATAGGTCTCCTCTCAGCAGAGAGCTAAATGAACTTGTCAGGATGCCCACCTGCAGAGAGGAGCCACCCACTGAGGATCTCCTCTCCGCTGAGAGCTTTATGCTTGTTGGGATGACCTGCCTGCGGATAGGAGCTTCCAACTTCAGGTATCCTGAGAACTGTTCTGCTGCTCAGTGAAGCTCTTCTCTGCCTTGCTCACCCTCCAGTTGTATGTATACCTTATTCTTCCTGGACATGGGACAAGAACTCGGAACCTGCCAAATGACAGGACTGAAAGAGCTATAATAGAAACAGAGCTGGAACACACCCCCTGCTCACCATGTTGTGGATGACAAGAAGGAGAAAAAAACTGTGGCCCTTCAGGGAGCCTAGACCTAGGGTTTCCCGAGCCAGGGCTGTGACACCCTCTTTGGCATTCTGTGGTACCTGGTGTTTCCAAGCTTCTTGGAGCCACCATGTTCCCCTCATCCAGATGCATGTGCCCACAGTGGAAGCTGCGTGCACTACATCTGGTCCAGCCACAGCCTCGCACAGAGCCGGCACCTGTGTCAGTGCCTGGAGGTGCCCACCCTGCTGCAGCAGCCAGTGTGCCTGGCTGTGCACAGTGGCCAGACCCCGCACTTGCTTGCCCACACACCCCTCACTGCTCTGCACCTGGCTCACCCTTGGCAGGTGTGGGATCCAGACTGTTAGTATGAGCTGAGAGCAGCCTGCCAGGCCAAGTGGGCAGAATGAACCCAGAGGGTGCAAGCAATATTCAGGCGGATGACACCACCAGCCACAGAGGTTTCTGGCTGGTGAAGAGACCCCCAAAAAGGATCCCGTGACAGTGGAAGAGGGAGGGGAGGGAAAAACAAGGAGGCTGACAAAAGGGGACTTTTACTGATGAAAAATTATTTTAATACATTCACTTGTATAGGGGAAAACACACACTTTTGCAAATATCTGCCAAATCAGGAAGAAAGGCAGCATGCAAGGTATTGTGGGCCCACTTTCCTGTTTGACAGGTGTATTGTTCCATTCTTGAATTGCTATAAAAAGCTACCTGAGACTGGGTAATCTATAAAGAAAAGAAGTTCAACTGACTCGCAGTTCCACAGGCTATATGGGAAGCATGTGCTGGGGAGGCCTCTGGAAACTTACAATCATGGCAGAAGGTGGAGGTGAAGCAGACAGGTATATTACACGGCTGGAGAAGGAGGAAGGTGGCGAAAGGGAAGGTGCTAGACACCAGATCTCATGAGAACTCACTATCATGAGAACAACAAGGGGGAAATCCACCCCCATGATCCAACCACCTCCCACCAGACCCCACCTCCAACACTAGGAATTACAATTCGACGAGATTTGGGCAGGGACACAAATCCAAACCATATTAGCAGGTGAAGCTACTCCCCAGGCTTTTTTTCTGGGACATGGGACTATAACCACTTTCCAGGTACTGAGAGCTGTCTATCCTATTGATTAGTATATCCCCAATACCTAGCATGGTACCTGGCACATAATAAATGCTCAAACTTTGTGTTTCTTGTATACATGAATGCATGAATGAAGTAATGGTGGGTGGAGCAGAACCAAATAATAAAGTTCTCTGGGAAGGTCTAACCTGGCCAGGAGATCTAATTAAAGCCTTAGGACACAAATCTGGGTGACTCTGTGGGAGAAGGCATGAGTGTGGGGCAAACGGGGAATCTGTATGACTTCGAGGTTTAAATGACTCAAGGGACTCTAGGTGGTACATGGTCCAGGAAAAGGGCCAGAGGGACTGGGGTTCTGGAAGTAGAGCCTAAGATTCCAGCACTGAAAGAGACACTAATGTCTCTAACAAGAGTATATACCCCCTGTGCTACCAGACAACCAAGAACTACACCAGTTCTCATGTGCTTCTCATACAGACCTGCCTGCCCAAAACATGAAGGGGTCTTGATAGAAGTGACTTGCTTCATGTCTTATTGAGACTCAGCATAGCATGGATAAGAACACAGACTCTGGCTCTAGACTACCTGGATTCAAATCCTGGCTTCATCACTTAGTAGAGATAGTTAACCTCCCGATGCTCCACTGTCTCTAGTTGTAAAATGAGGATGGTCAGAGTACCTGGTCTGCAGAAGAAATCTGGAGTGGTGCCTGGTCCTGGGAAAGAAGGGAGACTTTAACAAAACCTGAGTTGATGACAGCCAAGTGAAATCATGTGACTTTACTTGGGCAGAGCTCATCATTCCAACTGACAGAAACGAAACAATTTGCATCAAAACCTACATTATTTTTGAGACAGGGTCTTGCTCTGTTGCCCAGGCTAGAGTGCAGTGGCATGATCACAGCTCACTGCAGCCTCGAACTCCTAGGCTTGATCATCCTCCCACCTCAGCTCCCCAAGTAGCTGGGACTACAGGCACATGCCACCACCCTTGATTAATGTTTGTGTTTTTTATAGAGATGAGGCTTTATTATGTTGCTTAGGCTTATCCTGAGCTCCTGGGCTCAAGCAATCCTCTCACCTTGGCCTCCCAAAGTGCTGGGATTACAGTTGTGAGCCACCACACCCAGCCTAAAATCTACATTTGACGTATCACTGCAATGATCTTTAGATGTGTCTATGGGGCTAAATGCACGGGGCAGCAACCTTTTTGCGACATATATCTTCTCCGAGTTACTCAATCAAACCCTAACCTAGGTGCTGCTGTGAAGGGATTTTACAGATGTGATTAAGGCCTTCATCAGTTGACTGTAATCTAGAGACATTATCTGCGATGGGCCCAACTCAATCGGGTGAGCCATTAACAGGAACTGCGCTTTTGCTGGTAAAAGAGACTCCAACAGCAGGTGGATATACAATTGCTTTTCCTTCACTGGATTTTCCCTATTTGGCTGCCTGTAGACAAGCTTCAGCGATGCCCATGTGATTCTTCCTTCCTGACAGTTTGCCCTGTGGCTTTCAGGCTTACTTAGCCAAGCCTCACAATTATGTAAGCCAATTCCTTGTCATACATTGATTAAAACATGTATCTCCTACTGATATTGCTTCTCTGCTTGACTTCTGACTGATACATTTCTCAGAAATGTTAACTTGAGAGTGCAATGAACCACTTCCCCTTTTCCAAATCAAGCATGTTAAGGATCAAAGAGCTGGATATGAACACCAGCACACAGTCAATTCTTATAACTCTCAGTAGTTATGTTCCATAAAGTCACTGCAAACACTGCATGGGCAAATACTAAACCATTGCTCCCAAGGGAAATACAGAGGGAGGTTCCTTAAAGCCTCTAGTCAAACTGATCAACATTTTTTGTCAGCTGATCAATATATCGATGTGCTTTATGTATGTTTCTATTTAAAGACAACTCACTTAATACATATTTTTGATTCATTAACACTGAACTTAGCCAGCAGTACTAAACTCAAGCCTGCACAAAGCTTATCTAACACATATGTTTTCTTTGTAAGGCACAGCACAGCCTTCTGGTGCTCGGGAACACTAGACAGCATGAGCTTGGGGGCCATTTAAACAGCAAAATCAAGGCCAGGAGTGGTGGTGTGCACCTGTAGTCCAGCACTGTGGGAGGCCAAGGCAGGAGGATTGTCGAGGCCAGGAGTTTGAGGTTACAGTGAGCTATGAGCACACCACCGCATTTCACATCAGCCTGGGCAAAAAAGTGAGATCCTATCTCTTAAAAAAAAAAAAAAGGGGGCCGGGCGAGGTGGCTCAAGCCTGTAATCCCAGCACTTTGGGAGGCCGAGGCGGGTGGATCACGAGGTCAAGAGATCGAGACCATCCTGGTCAACATGGTGAAACCCCGTCTCTACTAAAAATACAAAAATTAGTTGGGCATGGTGGCATGTGCCTGTAGTCCCAGCTACTCGGGAGGCTGAGGCAGGAGAATTGCTAGAACCCAGGAGGCGGAGGTTGCGATGAGCGGAGTTCGCGCCATTGCACTCCAGCCTGGGTAACAAGAGCGAAACTCCGTCTCAAAAAAAAAGGAAAATAAAAATTAAAAATGAACAACAAAATCACTAACAAAAAGCAGAAACATGTGAAAAACACAGCATGCACAGATTACTAAGAGGACACTTGACCACAGTACAAGAGCTGAAAAGTGAAGGCAGAGTGTCACGCTGTTCCAACACAGCTGGGACCATGTGCACTGAGTGACTCAGATTTTGTTCTGCTCCCATGATGTCCACAAATGAACACAAAAGCGCTATGAATATTGATTTTTGAAGTTACAAGTAAATTCTAGCAAGTAGGTGAATCTGCAAATATGGCCTCTGTGAATAGAGGATCAGCTGTATGTATATGTGTGTGTGTGTGTGTGTGTGTGTGTGTGTGTGTGTGTGTGTGTGTATATATATATGTATTTTTTTTTTGAGGCGGAGTCTCACTCTGTTGCCCAGGCTGGAGTACAGTAGAGCAATGTCAGCTTAGTGCATCCTCCGCCTCCCAGGTTCAAGTGATTCTGCTATATCAGCCTTCTGAGTAGCTGGGACTACAGGTGCCCGTCATCACACCCAGCTAACTTCTTTGTACTTTTAGTAGAGACAGGGTTTCACCATGTTGTCCAGGCTGGTCTTGAACTCCTGACTTCAGGCGATCCACCCGCCTCAGTCTCCCAAAGTGCTGGGATTACAGGCGTGAGCGTCTGGCAGATCAGCTGTATTTTTTACTCTTTCTCCTTTAAAAAAGTTTTTCTTTTCTCTCATCCCAGGCATCAGTTTCTCCAGTTTGAATCCACCCTGATCCACCTCCTTTTCTTTTCTATTTTGTCTTCATCTTTGGCCCTCACAAGTGATGCCGGACCTTCTCTGTTTCCTGCTCTTCATCTGCAGAAGAATGGCAAAAAGATGACTAGATCCAAGGCTGTGCTATGTTCAAGGCAAGAGGGCCTGAGTGAAGGCAACAGCAGAGAAGATAGAGAGGGAAACCCAGAAGGGGTCAACCCTTTCTTGGTAAATACTGAGGGCTGGGGGTTTAGGAAGGAGGAGTTGGAGGTAACTATAGTTTCTAATTTCATAAATCCAGCAAATGCTGAGTAGCTGTGCTTGCGATGAAATACAAGAGATGGTGGGCTCTGAGGAAAGGCAATGAGTTCTATTTGGGATGCATTAAGTTTGAAGTGCCCAAGACATCCAGATGGTATATGTGGCAATCAGTGCACTCAGTTGTAGAGAAATGAAAGCAACTCAGGCTAATTCAAGGACAAGAGGAAATTACTAGAGGATATCTGGCAATTCTTGTAATTTCCAGAACAGCCAGAGAACCAAGGTTGGCCCCTTTACAGCCAGGAGCAAACATCGAATTCATTCCAGACCTTGTCCAGTGAGGAGCCGTTAGTTGATACTGCTGGAAACTGACTCTAGCTCACAGCCCTGGCTTGGGCTCTGCTTCCAGAATCCCGCCGCTGCCATCCTCACCAGGAAAGATCTATGTGGGCCCTGCTCCTTATTGGGATCAGAGCATAGGCTTCTGACAGGTGGGGACCTGAGCCACGTGCCTGCGCTCTCGCTGCCAGCGTGGGAAGGGTTACTCTGGAGTGAGAAGTGCATTCAGCCCCATAAGGCAGAAGATTCCCAATACAGGGAAGTAATGTTCAGACTCTGGGTCATCAGAAAGACTAACAAATGTCCACCACCTATATTCAGAAGGGTTAGAAACAGGACCAGTGATAACAGCTCGCACTTAGGAGCGCTTACTGTGTGCTAGGCACCATACAAACCGCTCAATGTGCATTTAGAGTTTAAATTATACAAAGTATGAAATGGGCACAGAGAAGAGATCCAGGCAGAACAGGGCAATTTACTAGTCTGCTCGACCGCCCCAGTTTGTCCAGGACTGAGGGGTTTTCCAGCAAGCAGTACTTTCAGTGCCAAGACAGATTAGATTGAGAAGATCTTAAGGAAAGCAGAACGGCTGGTCAGCCTGGTATCATCAAACAATCCTGGGTCCAAATTACAGCTTATTCACCTGAACCAAATAACCTAACTTCTTTAAATCTCAGTTTTCTCCATTATAAACTGGGAATAACAAAACTATCTCCCTCACAGAGTTGCTGTGGAGGATTAGAGATATGTGTGACGTATGGAGCTCATCATCAAGTATGTTTTTTTTGTTTTTGAGACAGAGTTCACTCTTGTTACCCTGGCTGGAGTGCAATGGCATGATCTCAGCTCACTGCAACCTCCACCTCCTGGGTTCAAACAATTCTCCTGCCTCAGCCTCCCGAGTAGCTGGGGTTACAGGCGCCTGCCACCATCCTCAGCTAAATTTTTGTATTTTTAATAAAGACAGGGTCACCATGTTGGCCAGGCTCACCATGTTGGCCAGGCTAATCTTGAACTCCTGACCTCAGGTGATCCACCCACCTCGGCCTCCCAAAGTGCTGGGATTACAAGTGTGAGCCACTGTGCCTGGCCCAGGTATGTATTAAGAGCACAAAAATGTTAGAAATTATTCTTAACTCCAGAAAACCTAAGTCTGCTCACGGCGTAACAAATAACACAACCAAGATTTCAATCTAGGACTGAACAACTACAAAGCATACTTTAAAACCCTCAGGATCCCCATCCACATGGTGGTTGAAGCAATAGGAGAATGGAGGAACGGAGAGAAACCAGGATTATTACTGCCCGATTTCCTAATATTTAAGGCAGACAAAAAGAACAAAACCATCAAAGAACAGATAAAATAAAGAGATCGCAGATGGAAGAGATATCATAAAAGTAGAGTGATGGAAAACATATCATAAAACTGGCTGTCGCGGTGGCTCACACCTATAACCCCAGCACTTTGGGAGGCCGAGGAGGGTGGATCACCTGAGGTCAGGATTTCAAGACTGGCCTGGCCAACATGGTAAAAACCTGTTTCTACTAAAAAATACAAAAATTAGTGGTGTGTGGTGGCGTGCACCTATAATCCCAGCTACTTGGGAGGCTGAGAGAGGAGAATCGCTTGAACCCAGGAGGCGGAGATTGCACTGAGCCGAGAATGCGCCATTGCATTTCGGCCTGGGTGTCAGAGCCAGACTCTGTCTCAAAAAGAGTGGAGTAACGGCAAAAAGCTGGGGTGGCCAATCAGATCCACTGCTGCAGAGAAGCTAGCAGGTTAGGAACACACACCACTTCTGTAATCAGAAGAGGGACAAAAAAGTTTAAAAACAAAAAAGGTGAGGAATGTTAGCTTTTAGCCATAATGGAATAACAGAGGGTGATTTATTCTACCTTAAATAACGAGAAAAACACAAGTAATTCATGAAACAACAGGTTTTAGACACTGGACAAGTTTTTAGACAAAGCACAAAACAATGATCCTCTGAGAAAAGACAACAAATTAGGTGAGCATTGAGAGCGCCCCAGCTCACTGCCTGGAGAGAGTTTCCAGGCTACAGTGCGGGAAGGAATAAAGTAGGTGGAATAATCCCCAAAGTTCAGATATGGCCAAGAGTAGCTCGTGTTCCAACCAATCAGAGGGGAAAGACCTAATACATGAAGCATCAGGCAGAGTCCTCAGGAAAATACTGCTTCAATATCGAGCCCAAGGTACCTTAGATTTGAAACTGACAATCTTTTTCTTTTCTTTCTTTTTTTTTTTTTTTTTTTTTGAGATGGAGTCTTGCCCTATCCCCCAGGCTGAAGTGCAGTGGCATGATTGTGGCTCACTGCAACCTCTGTCTCTGGGTTCAAGTGATTCTGCTGCCTCGGCCACCACAGCAGCTGGGTTTACAGGCATGCACTAGCACACCTGGCTAATTTTTGTGTTTTTAGTAGACGCGGGGTTTCATCATTTGGCCAGGCTGGTCTCAAACTCCTGACTTCAAGTGATCCACCTTCCTTGGCCTCCCAAAGTGTTGGGATTACAGGCGTGAGCCAACAAGCCCAGCCAGGCAACATTTTTCTTAAAGGACCAGTTACAAAATATTTTAGACTTGTGGTTCATAACAGCCATTGCCGCTACAACAACCCAATTCTGCTGCTGAAGCATAAAAGCAGCCCTAGACAATTTGTAAACAAGTGGGTGTGGCCGTGTTCCAATAAAATTTTATTTACGAATACACAGCTTGCCTGTGAGCCACGGTTTGTCAGCCCCCGACTTGGACTAAGTTCTGTCCTAGACTCACTCTCACAAAGCTGAAAAGCAAGACTCAAAGGATCAGATTAATTCCAAGGAATGCAATGACATCCCGCTGCATCCCAGAACAAAGCCCAACAATGCTTACGGGGATGCAGAACACTCCAGCACTCCACGACGTAAACTTCACAATATTTAGCATCTAATCAAAAGTTGCCAGGCATGCAAAAGTGGGAAAACATACCCCCTACTGAGGAATAGACCCCGAGATACCGTGGATGACACAATTAGTATATAGAAACATTAAAACAGCATTCTAACTATGTACATCCAAGAATATTAAAGGAAAGCGTGAGCATGTTATGGAGAGACATGGAAGGCAAAAAAAGGTTATAAATCAAACTTCCAGAGATGAAAAATAGAACATCTGAGATGCAGAATAAATTGGATTAAGACATTAGATACTACAGAAAAAAGGTTAATGAATTTAAACATGTAGCAATAGAAGCAATCTAAAATAAAATACACAAAAAAACACTATAAAATGAATAGCATGGAACCAGGCATGTTGGCTTATACCTATAATCCCAGCACTTTGGGAGGCTGAGATGGGTGGATCATCTGAGGTCAGGAGTTCTAGACCAGCCTGACCAACATGGAGAAACCCCATCTCTACTAAAAATACAAAATTAGCTGGGCGTGGTGGCGCACATCTATAATCTCAGCTACTTGGGAGGCTGAGGCAGGAGAATCACTTGAACTTGGGAGGCAGAGGTTGCAGTGAGCTGAAATTGAGCCATTGCCCTCCAGCCTGGGCAACAAGAGCGAAACTTCATCTCAAAAAAACAAAAAGAACAGTGCATCTGTGAGCTGTGGGACAATGTCAAGCAGGCTAATCGGAGCATGAGAAACAGGACAGGAACAGGGGCAGAAAATACATCTGAAGAAGTAATGGCCAAAATTTTTCCAAATTTGAGGAAAACTAGAAACCCATAGGTATAATAAGCTTAACACAACTCAAACAGAAAAAACATTAAGAAGACTACACCAAGGCATATCGTAATCACATTGCTTATAACTAGTGATGAAGAGAAAAATTTTAAAGTAGAGAAAAAAAAACAAAGGGAAATAAAGATTAACAGTAGTCTCTTTGTCATAACCAATACATCTCAGAAGACACTGGTATCTTTAAAGTACTGAAAGGAAACTAGATCCAGCAAAAGTATTTTTCAAAATGAGAAGTGAAATAAAGACATTTTAAACATAGAAAAGTGGCCGGGCGCGGTGTCTCACGCCTGTAATCCAAGCACTTTGGGAGGCCGAGGCGGGCGGATCACGAGGTCAAGAGATCGAGACCATCCTGGTCAACATGGTGAAACCCCGTCTCTAATAAAAATACAAAAAAATTAGCTGGGCGTGGTGGTGTGTGCCTGTAGTCCCAGCTACTCGGGAGGCTGAGGCAGGAGAATTGCTTGAACCCGGGCGGTGGAGGTTGGCTGCAGTGAGCCGAGGTCGCGCCACTGCACTCCAGCCTGGTGCCTGGTGATGGAGTGAGACTCTGTCTCAAAAAAAAAAAAAAAAAAAAAAAAACATAGGAAGAGTTAGGCACGGTGGCTCACACCTGTAATCCCAGCACTTTGGGAGGCCAAGGCAGGCGGATCACGAGGTCAGGAGTTCAAGACTAGCCTGGCCAACATAGTGAAACCCCATCTCTACTAAAAATACAAAAACTAGTTGGGCATGGTGGCGGACGCCTGTAGTCTCAGCTACTCGGGAGGCTGAGGCAAGAGAATCGCTTGAACCTGGGAGGCAGAGGTTGCGGTGAGCCAAGATCGCGCCATTGCCCTCCAGCCTGGGCAACAAGAGCAAAATTTCATCTCAAAAAATAAATAAATAAATAAACAAACAAACGTAGGAAGAATTCATCACCAACAGACCACCACTATTAGAAATGTTAAAAGAAGTCTTTTAGGCAGAAGGCTAATGATACAAATGGAAGTCTGGATCTACACAAAGGAATAAGAGTGCTAGAAAGGAAAAACAGTTCGGTAAATATAAAATACCTTTTCTTCTCCCTTTTAAAAATCTTGAGACTTGTTTGTTCAAAAGGAAAATAGCAACAATGTATTGAGGGTTTTATAGCACATGTAGAAACAAAATGAATGACAGGAGTAGCACAAAGACCAGGAAGGAGAAGGGGTGGAAATATACTGTTGCAAGGTTCTTATGCCAAACGTTAAATGGCATATTACTTGAAGACGGACTGTTCTAAGTTCAAAATGTATATTGTAGACCCGCAAAGAACCTCTAAAAAAATAGAGGTATAGCTAATTAAATCAACAAGTTAAAATGGAATCATATTGACTAGGGCATGAGGGATCTTTTTGGGGTAATAGAAATATTCTAAAACTGGATTGCTATGATGGTCATACAATTCTGTAAGTTTACTATAAATCATGAAATTTATAGTTTAATGATTGATAGACATAAATCATTATATATTTATAATAATTTATAAATTTGGTTGGTGCAAATTAAGTGCGTTTTTTTGTCTTCTTTTGCCTTTTTTTTTTTTTTTTTTTCAATCTTCACTGAGACCCCAGAACCAATTCCTCCTGCAAACTCTGGGAACTTCATCCACAGCATTTCCTTCTCTCTCCCTCCTGTTTCATCAGTCTGTGATTTCTGACTCCTTCCTCTAAACCTAAAATAACCCATCCTAAAAATAATCACCGTCCCTCAACTTTCCATTCTCCCTGTAGATGTCCATACCCTTCTTCTCCAGCAAATCTTTTTTTTAAGTTTTTAAGTGAAAGCAAGTTTATCAGGAAAGTAAAGGAATAAAAAATGGCTACTCCATAGGCAGAGCAGCAACTTGGGCTGCCAGACTAAGGATATTTATATTTATTGATTATATACTAAATAAGGAATGAAAAAATATTTTTTCAGAAAAAAATACGTGTATATATATACACGTATATGTATGTATATACACACATTATATATACACATATATATGTGTGTATACACACACAAACACACACACACACACACACATATATATGTTAGAGACAGGGTCTTGCTCTGTTTCCTGGGCTGCAGTGCAGTGGTACAATCTGGGCTCACTGCAGCCTCAACCTCCTGGGCTCAAGCAATCCTCCTACCTCAGCCTCCCAAGTAGCTAGGACCCCAGGTACGCATCACCATGCCTGGCTAGTTAACAAAAAAAAATTTTTTTTTGTAGCGATGGGTGTTTCACTATGTTGCCCAGGCTGGTCTTAACTCCTGGGCTCAGGTAATGCTCCCACTTAAGCTTCCCAAAGTGCTGGGATTACAGGTGTGAGCCACTGCACCTGGCCAAATTGTATATTTAAGATGGAAGAATTTTATGGTATGTAAATTATTCCTCAATAAAGTTGCTACGAAATAATACTAAAGCACTTAATCTAAAAGAATGCAGAAAAAGAAAAGGAACAACAATAAAACACAGACGGGACAAATAGAAAAAGATGGCAGATTTAGATACTTACATCAACATGGAGGGGGCCGGGCACAATGGCTCACACTTGTCATCTGAACACTTTGGGAGGTCAAAGTGGGTGGATCGTTTGAGACCAGCCTGGCCAACCTGGGGAAACCCCATTTCTACTAAAAATACAGAAACTAGCCGGGTGTGCTGGTGCATGCCTGTAATCCCAGCTACTCAGGAGGCTGAGGTAAGAGAATCACTTGAACCCGAGAGGCAGTTGAAGTGAGCCAAGAGCACGCCACTGCACTCCAGCCTGGGCAAAAGAATGAGACGCTGTCTCAAAAAAACAAAAAAAAGTAGGGAGGTCTAAACAACTTTGATTAAAAAAAAATTAAAAGATTATATACATTACATCACTTAAGTATTAATAAATCCTTATTTCAAAACTTCTTATAAAGCTGCAGTAATCAGCTTTGTATATAGCACTGTATACCTCCCTTAATGGCTAAAACATAAAAGACTGACAATAATAAGTGTTGGTGAGGATGTGGGAGCAAATGGAACTCTCACAGATTTCTGATGAGGATGCAATTTTGCAGGCACTTTACAAAAGAGTTTGGCAGTTTCTCATAAAGTTAAACGTATATTTACCATATGACTTAGAAATCCCATTCCTAGGTATTTACCTAAGAGAAACAAAAACACATATCTACACAAAGACTTATATGTCAATACTTATAGCAGCTTTAGTCATAAATTTCTGTCCTTCAACAGGGAAATTAGTAAACATTATAGCATCTTCATACAATGGATAATTACTGAGCCATTAAAATGAACAAACTACCCACACATGCAGCAGCGTGAGTGAATCTCAAAAGCATCATGGTAAGTGAAAGATGCCAGATACAAAAAAAGCTACTTACTGTGTAATTTAATGTATATGAAATTCTAGAAAATGCAAATTACAGTGATTAAAAAGCACGTCACTGGTTGCTAGGGGCCAGGGAAAGAGGTGAGGAATTCACTGAAAAGAAAAATGAGGGATCTTTTGGAGGTGTCGGAATGTGCTATATTATGATTGGAATAGTGGTTATCAGACTTTACACATTTGTCTAAACTCATCGAATTGTATACTTAAAACTGATTTTACCACATTAAATTATATCTCAATAAAGGTGACAAAAAATATATATATATTGAAATCAGCAATTAGACCAAAGAAGAAGGCAGGAGACAATCCATTAGGAAAAATATTCAAACTTCTATATTTAAAGAATTTATTTTGGTTTATATTTCATAGCAGATGCATATCTATACATTAGCATATGTATACAATTTATAAATATTCATATGTTGAGGCACAAACTCAGTTTGTTTTCACTGATAAGGATAAACCTCTCAAAACATTTGGAGAGTTCAGAGCTGCTTGCTGTAAGCCTAGCAGGGCAGTTTCAGTGCCATGGAAGAAGCAGAAACCAGACTCTAACAGGAGGTTGGCAGGCAAATGCCTATCAAGACATTTGCTGGAGAGCACCAAAACCAAGGCGGCAGAAAAAAGTGCCCTCTGGTCTTCCTCACTGCTCATTACATGCTAATTATAATATAATCACATGCTAAGAGACACTCCCACTAGAGCTATGACAGATAACAAATGCCATGGCAACATTAGGAAGTTACCGTATATGGTTATAAAAGGGAAGAACCCTTAGTTCCAATTTGCTTTTGCTAAAAAAAAAAAAAAAAAAATTGGTAGAGAGGAAGGGTATGGGATAGCTACAGGGAGTGTGGAAAGTTGAGAGAAGGCGATTATTTTTAGGATGGGTCATTTTTAGTATAGGTTTAGAGGAAGGAGTCAGAAAACACAGACTGATGAAACAGGAGGGAGAGAGAAGGAAATACTGTAGATGAAGTTCCCAGAGTTTGCAGAAGAGTTCGTTCTGGGGTCTCAGTGAAGAACTGAGAGAAAGAAAGCTGCAATGTTACTGCTTTCATTTTTTACTGATTACTAAGCAAGGCATTAGTGAGTGGAATCTGATAAGGCAGGATGAAGTAGAAGTCATCTTTAGAAAAATGAGTCTGAGAAATAATATGCAGAATGACTAAACACCTACCCTTAACACACACACTAGTAAATAAGTAGTTGTGAAACAGCAACTGAGTCTCTACTACTGATACGGTCCCCACCCAAATCTCATGTCAAATTGTAATCCCCAGTGTTGCAGGAGGGACCTGGTGGGAGATGACTGGATCATGGGAGCGGATTTTTCCATTGCCGTCCTTGTGATTGGGAGTTCTCATAAAATTTGGTGGTTTAAAAGTGTACAGCACCTCCCCCTTCTCTTTCTCCTGCTCCAGCCATGCAGGACAAATGTGTCTGGTTCCCTACCATGACTATAAGTTTCCTGAGGCCTCCCAAGCCATGCTTCCTATAGAGCCTATGGAACCATGAGCCAATTCAAACCTCTTTTCTTTATAAATTAAGTCTCAGGTAGTTTTTTTTTTTTTTTGGTGCGGGGGGACGGAGTTTCACTCTTGTTGCCCAGGCTGGAGTACAATGGTACAATCTTGGCTCACTGCAACCTCTGCCTCCCGAGTTCAAGCAATTCTCCTGTGTTGGCTTCCTGAGTAGATGGGATTACAGGCGCCCACTACCATGCCCAGCTAATTTTTTTATTTTTAGTAGAGACAGAGTTTCACTATGTTGGCCAGGCTGGTCTTGAACTCCTGACCTTAGGCGATCTGCCCGCCTCGGCCTCCCAAAGTGCTGGGATTACAGGCGTGAGCCACCGCAACCAGCCTCAGGTAGTTCTTTACAGCAATGCAAGAACAGATTAATACAACCATCCAGTTATTTTTATGGTGCTGGTACCATTGCACACTCTCATTTCCAAGCTTACCCTTAGATGCTTGACAGGAGTTAGTTGCTTAAACTTGGCACTAAGGGAAATGTCTCCTTATGCCTACTCCAGCAACAAATGGCCCCAGTAAGTGGAAAGTGGTAGGGATTTAAGTGGAAACTGGTGAGCTGATATCTCTAACCCGGGGTCCCTTTGTAATTTACCCATCGCCCACAGGATCTTGGACCAAGGTTTCCCATTATGCCTCAGAAGCTAATTTGGGTCCCATTGGTCAGTGCTGCTCTGGGTGTGGTGGTTGTGTGGGTGGGGACCACCAGGAAGTAAAGGAAGTGGGACTGGTGAATCAGGTAGGGCCCTCCAGCACAGCCTGACTCACTCAGGAGCATGGGAATAGGGGCTTCAGGGCTGGCAGCACCGCCCCTGAGCAGCACCAGGGCCTTGAGGGACATCATTAGTGGTTGCAGATGCTTACCCAGCACTTCTTGCAGGATGGCCTGGGGCCTGCCCAAATGCCATTTGGGTAATTATGTCCTATTTACTCTCCTGCAGATTCAGAGAAGTGGCCATGGACTTCCTGACGACCTCTCTGACTGCTGCCCCTAGCGACATAGCAGGTTAAGCCTTAAAGATAGTGCTTCTTCCACATGTTCTCACTTGTAAGTGGGAGCTGAACAATGAGAACACATGGACACAGGGAGGGAAACAACACACCCTGGGCCCTGTGGCAGGAGCGGAGGTGGGGTGGGGGACAGGAGAGCATCAGGATAAATAGCTAATGCATGCAGGGCTTAATACCTAGGTGATGGGTTGATAGGTGTGGCAAACCACCATGGCACACGTTTCCCTATGTAACAAACCTGCGCATCCTGCACCCCAGAAATTTACAAAAAAAAAAAAAAAAAAGATGGTGCTTCTTGCCAAACCCCTCCAACCCACTTCCTTCACTACTCCATGCTGAAGAGGATTCCGTAGGACTTACTGGGAGGGCCTCTGCCCACGCTCTCATTCAGTTCATCAGCTGCAATACCTCTTCCCCCAAGAATCCAGATCGCCACTATTGCTATTGTAAATGTATGATATACGGGACATCTTGTTTCTCTACCTCTAGTAATGCTATCTTTTTTTTTTTTTTTTTTTTTTTGGCTCCAAAGAAAACAACCCATCTTCACTTTTTAGGTGAGGTGGCTCAGGTGGTGCCAATGCTACGCTCAGTTTCAGGGTGGGCCTGTGAACCAGCCTGGCTCAGCGGAACACTGATATCTCTTAAACATAACGACTAGTGCCAGGCGCGGTGGCTCACGCCTGTAATCCCAGCACTTTGGGAGGCCAAGGCAGGTGGATCACAAGGTCAAGAGATCGAGACCATCCTGGCCAACATGGTAAAACCCCATCTCTACTAAAAATAAAAAAAAATTAGCTGGATGTGGTGGTACACGCCTGTAGTCCCAGCTACATGGGAGGCTGAGGCAGGAGAATTGCTTGAACCTGGGAGGCAGAGGTTGCAGTGAGCTGAAGTCGTGCCACTGCACTCTAGCCTGGTGCCTGGTGATGGAGTGAGACTCCGTCTCAAAAAAAAAAAAAAAAAAAGACATAACGACTGGTTCAGCATCGGATATGGGACCCAAAGAGAGTCAACAAGACCCAGTTCTGAGAATTCTGTGGATCTCTTAGGAAGAAGTGCTCTTCTCTGCTCATGTTACTGAGAACATAGAATATAGGCCAGAAGTTACTGGCAGCTTTCTTTCTTTAGATAAGTTTGAATAAACCTTACGTGCTAAGAACTGCCTCAAGTGTCTTTACATACATCAACATGATTTCATTAAATTCCCACATCAGAGAGATCCAAGATGGCCAATTAGCAGCAGCTCAGGATTGTAGCTCCCACTGAAAGCGCAGAGAGTGAGTGGATGCCACATTTTCAGACGAATTTTTATTGCCCACGGACCAGGAGATTCCCGGCGGAGGAGCCCCACGGGTCGCCAGCGTGACTCTTTCGGCCGGCACGGCCGTTTTGCAGGCGCCCCGGTGCGGCGGTTCTCAGTCCGGAGTATATGGGACTGAGTGCACTTTTGGTTGGCGTTTGGAGCTTCGGGAAGGCAGAGTCTCCCATTCAGCTGATTGAAAAGCAGACTGAAGTGGGGAACCAGACCGGGAGATTCCCGGGCAGAAAAGCGCCACGCATCTTAACGCCACTGTTTCAGCCGGCGTAGTGGGTCGCCGCAAGGGAAGGCTGGTACCCCTCAACAAAAAACAAAAACAGCAATTGGAACTGCTGAGGACTGAGAGTTTCACAGCAAGTACAGGTGAACCCGGGAAGGGCCAGCTCTGTGGGGGAGGGGCGTCCGCCGAAGGAAACTAAGAAACAGAAAACACTTTACCACCAACAAGCTGGACGTCCACTCAGAGACCTAATCTGAAAGTCAGCAATTACACAGACAAGTGGATAAATCCACAAAGATGGGAAGAAACCAGCGCAAAAAGGCTGAAAACACCCGAAATCAGAATGCCTTTCCTCCTACAGAGGATTGCAGTGCCTCACCACCAATTGAACAAGGCCTGATCGAGAATGAATGTGAGGAATCAACTGAATCAGGCTTCAGAAGGTGGATAATGAGAAACTTTTGTGAGCTAAAAGAATATGTTTTAGCCCAATGCAAGGAAACTAAGAACCTTGAAAAAATGTTTGACGAAATGTTAATGAGAATGGACAATCTAGAGAGGAATATAAGTGAATTAATGCAGCTGAAAAACACAATACAAGAACTTTGCGAAGTATGCACAAGTTTTAATAGTCGAATTGATCAAGCAGAAGAAAGGATTTCAGAGGTCGAAGACCAACTTAACGAAATAAAACGAGAAGACAAGAGTAGAGAAAAAGGGGTAAAAAGGAATGAGCAAAGTCTCCAAGAAATATGGGACTGTGTGACAAGACCTAATCTACGTTTGATAGGTGTACCTGAATGTGACGAAGAGAATGAATCCAAGCTGGAAAATATTTTTCAGGATATTATCCAGGAAAACTTTCCCAACCTAGGGAGGCAGGACAATACTCAACTCCAGGCAATACAGAGACCACCACAAAGATATTCCTCAAAAAGAGCAATCCCAAGGCACATAATCATTAGATTAACCAGGGTTGAAATGAAGGAGAAAATATTAAGGGCAGCCAGAGAGAAAGGTCAGGTTACCCACAAGGGGAAGCCTATCAGACTCACAGCAGATCTCTCAGCAGAAACCCTACAAGCCAGAAGAGAGTGGGGGCCAATATTCAACATCCTTAAAGAAAAGAACTTTCAACCCAGAATTTCATATCTAGCCAAACTAAGTTTCATAAGTGAAGGAAAAATAAAATTTTTTATGAACAAGCAAGTACTCAGGGATTTCATTACCACCAGGCCTGCTTTACAAGAGCTTCTGAAAGAAGCACTATATACAGACAGGAACAACCAGTATCAGCCATTCCAAAAAACCCATCGGTAAGCTGCATCCAGACCCATCTCACATGCAAGGATATACAGAGACTCAAAATAAAGGGATGGAGGAAGATTTGCCAACCAAATGGAGAGAAAAAAAAAAAAAAAAAAAAAAAAGCAGGACTTGTAATTTTCATCTCTGATAAAATAGACTTTAAAGTAATAGAAACCAAAAGAGATAAGAAGGACATTGTATAATGGTAGAGGGATCAATGTAATGGGAAGAGCTAACGATCCTCAGTCTATGCGCACCCAATATAGGAGCACCCAGATACATAGGGCAACTTCTTGGTGACTTACAAAGAGACTTGGACTCCCTCACAATAATAGTGGGAGACTTTAACACTACATTGTCAATATTGGACAGATCAATGAGACAGAAGGTTAACAAGGATACCCGGGACTTGAACTTAGACCTCGAACAAGTAAACTTAATAAACATTTACAGAACTCTCTACTCCAAATCCACAAAACATACATTTTCTTCAGTAACACATCACATCTATCCTAAAAGTGACCACATGGTTGGCAGTAAAACACTCCCCAGCAATTGCATAGCATTTCATAGGTTTAAATGAAATATTGGTTGGCTGTTTGTTATTTTCCTCCCTTATTCCTTCCTGTCTCCATTGTATAACACAATTATTAGTATAAAAGAGCTTTTCAATACCAATTTTTAGACTGCAGTCTAGCCTGGGCAATAAGCAAGATTCCCGTTCTCTCTCTCTCTTTTTCTTCTTCCCTTTCATTCTCTTTTTTTCCTTATTTCTCTCTTTCTCTCTTTATTCTTTTCTTCCAAAAATAAAAAAAATTAAAAATTAAAAAAAATTAAAAATTAAAAAATTCCCACATCAACTCCAAAAGTTGTAAGTTCTATTATATGAGGTGGTATAGTTTAGAGGTCAACAGCGCTGGCTCTGGAATCAGATTGCCTGGGTTTGAACTCTGGCTCCATGTGTACTAGCTGTGTAACAGGCAATATTTAAACATTTTGTGCCTCAGTTTACTTCATCTCTAAAATGGGGCTAATAATAGTACCTACTCCATGGGTTGTTGGGAAGATTAATGAGGTCTTACATGTAAAGTACCTGGAAGACCACCAGACACCCAGCAAGTGCTCAGTAAAATTTAGCTGTGACTATCATCATTTCTAAGGTACAGACCAGGAAATGGAGGCACAGAACTGCTGACTTGTCTAAGTTTATACAACTAGACAGACTGGGAATTTAAACGGAGGCTGTTTTTGGCTCCAGAGGCCATGTTCTTAACCATCAAATAATACTTCCTTTGCCTGGCACCCCCAGGAGAGAGTCTACCTGAAAACAGAGAGCTAAAGCATGGCAAAGCAGAGAGGTGTAGTGAGTCAGACAGAGCCTCAGGAATCACTGGAGCCCCTTAAACCAGCTGAGGCAGAGATCAAATCTACCCCTGGAATTTTCTTTTTCAAAAAATTTTTGCGGGTATATGGTAAGTGTATATACTTACAGGGTATATGTGAATTTTTTTTTTTTTTTTTTTTTTTTTTTGAGACAGAGTCTCGCTTTGTTGCCCAGGCTGGAGTACAGTGGCACAATCTCGGCTCACTGCAACCTCCACCTCCCAGGTTTAAGCAAGTCTCCTGCCTCAGCCTCCTGAGTAGCTGGGAACACAGGCTGCGCCACCACACTCGGCTAATTTTTTGTTATTTTTAGTAGAGATGGGGTTTCACCATGTTAGCCAGGATGGTCTCGATCTCCTGACCTTGTGATCCTCCCACCTTGGCCTCCCAAAGTGCTGGGATTGCAGCCGTGAGCCACCGCGCCAGCCCAATGTGATGTTTTGATACAGGTATGCATTGCATAATAATCACACCATGGAAAATGGGGTATCCACCTCCTCAAGCATTTTCCTTTATGTTAGAAACAATCCAATTACATGATTTTAGTTTTTTTCAAATGTATTATGCCATTAAATTATTATTAACTGTGGTCACCCTGGTGTGCTATCAAATACGAGGCTGGCATTTTCAATAATATTATTCCAGCAAAATTCCTTCAGCTTCAATCCAGTTTGCATTGGTGTATATGTCTCTTACCTTGAAATCCCTTGCAGATTTAGCTAATGAGATTCAGATCTCATCTTACGTCCTTGTATTCTGGGCCTGACTGGCCAAAGGAGAATCCCCATGAAGGAGTTTAGTCTAGGGTTAAAAAAAAACGAAGCTGTTCATTTGTTTGGTCATTTATTCATTTCATTCAAGCACCCTCTATGTGCCAGGCACTGTGTTAGTTGCCAAAACCTTCTGGGTGGATTGGGCATGAGGCATTTCTGCATGAAAATATCAATGGTGCTCCCACCAGCATATCAATCAGGACAAACTCCAGCCATAAGCCAAATAGTGGCTCTCCTGTGTGTCAGAAAAGAAGTCTCCGGGATCAGGTTGGATGTAGTGGCTACACCTAGGATCCCAGCACTGTGGGAGGCCGAGGCGGGTCAATCACCTGAGGTCAGGAGATTAAGACCAGCGTGGCCAACATGGTGAAACCCTGTCTCTACTAAAAATACACGCTTGGCGTGGTAGTGCATGCCTACAATCCCAGCTACTCAGGAGGCTGAGGCAGGAGAATCACTTGAACCCGGAAGGCAGAGATTGCAGTGAGCCAAGATCACACCACTGCGCTCCAGCCTGAGTGACAGAGTGAGACTCCATCTCGAAGAGAGAGAGAAAAAAATGTCTCTGGGATCGTATGATCTATGCCAGATCTTTTCTAAGCTCTGCATATCCGTTGCTACAGCTGGACCCTGGCTCGTCTTTAAATGGAAGAGGTAATGGGGAATATCTGCACAGACTAAATTATTCATTTGCATTGAACCACATAAGCAGCATTCAATCTCCTTCTCTTCCCTGATCAAAATATTCGATTGAGGTCCAAACAGGAACTGCAGATACAAAATGGGGGACTCAGAATGCCAGGGTAAAGCCTTCCACGGCAAGGTGCGTTGTTTCCTTCTTTGCTTCAGCTCTACTCACCGAGAACCCTTCAGGGCTGGGAATACTTTTGATTTTTACATCACAAGCGTCACAGAAAATATACAATGAAAAACCCAATGATTCCTTGGAGAGTTCATTGCTCTCCCCCATCTTCTTTGATTCCCCTGCCTCCTCTCCACATCCTTTGAACTTCTAAAAAGACACTTTGAAGGCATGTCATAAAGCAGTTTTTCATTCATGCTCCTCTCTTTGATGATCTTGCTATTTGTCTGAACTGCAGCGTCCACAGGATGTTGGGCCGGGAGAGCTGAAAGCCAATACTGATGAGGAAGGGCCAAGTGAGGAGGAGTCTGAGCTGCGTGTGTCAAGAAGAAGAAAGGGGAAAGAGGCAAGGAGCGAGACCAGAGGGAGCCACGCAGAAACCTCTGGCCTCTCTGCACGTCTTATCCTAAAGAGTGGCAACTCCGAAAGGCCAAGGGTGTCAGCGCCCAGCGACAGTTCACAGCCTGAAACACACTTTGCTCACACTCCTCCCTCCTGGTCTAGCTCCTACCTGATGAAAAGCATTACCGGTTTTGATGTTTCCAACCTCCCCCATTTTCCCTGGTGAAAGATCCATTCATTTCAGTGCTAACAAGACACCGTAAGTGGGGAGAAGGAACAAAAGACAGAGTATGTGGGGAGGAGGGAGGCGATCTGCAGAGGCACCACTCTTTTCACCTTGCCCACTGAATAAAGGGTTGAAGACTAAGACTTTTTACAGATGACCCTCGAGAACTGGAAGTTACTCAGTTGCTCTCAAAGCAGCAGCCCGGGCTCCCCTGGCCTGTGGAGAGGTAGCTGTGGTGACAGCAGATCACAGCCTTCCCTCAACCTGCGTTGTGGCAGATGCAAAGGGAAAATAAATCCCTCTTGCCTGTGAAGCAGCGAGTCTGATTAGTGCCAAGAAAGTGACTGTGAGGGTCAGGGATGGGGAGAAAAGGCTTCATCCAGTTGTAAATACTAAATGCATTCAAATCTATAACTCTGGGGGATATTGGTGTTGGTGGGAAAAGTGAAGAACTCATTTGCTCACAAATGTTTAGTGAGCACCTACTAAGCCCTGAGAGGATAAGAGTGAGGAAAGTAGACAGGATCTCTGCCATTATGGAACTAAGAGTTTAGGGAGAGGTCACATGTAAAACAGTTCTACTCATGTATGTATAATTACAAATTGAGACGCACGCCTTGAAGGAAACGTACAGTGTGTTATAAGACCTTTTACCACAGACAGACTATTTGGACATAGGGGACAGGCTACATGGAGATCGGGGAAGGCCCATCTAAAGAGGTGACATTTAGGCTGAGAACCAAAGGGGAGAGGGTACTAAGCAGGCAGAATAGGGAACAGCATGTTGCACAGAGGGAAGAGCATTATATGCAAAAAGAACAGCATGAGATGGTCCAGCTTAGAAGTGGACAGACTGGTAGTGCAAGCAGCAGTCGTCAGGATTAAAGATTCAAGAAATGCGTGCTGAGCCCACGCCATGCTAGGTGCTGCTCTGAGCACTGAGAATGCAGCAGTGAACACAATTTGCAAGGTCTCCGACCTCCTGGAGTTTACATCCCAGATGTTCACCTAGGGAGAAACGAGACTTTGGTAGAGCTGCCATTGATTCAGACTACACAGCTGCAATGAGAAAACGGACAGTGCTGCTTCACAGAGGCAAGGATGTTTTCATCTGAAGGGCTGACAGCACAGGCCTCGAAACTTACCACGAGGAAAGACCCTCTTCCCTTTTCTGTCTGGCTATGTGCCAGACGGAGATCATCTGTGGGAATGCACTAGGTGACAGGGCAATCAAGCCCGACGAGGACGATATCCATGCTCTGTGGCAGGAATTGTAGCTCACCATGGCAAGTTATCTGGAAGGGATCCACTCTTCCATCTACCAGTTAAAGCTACAAAGATGGGCTGGGCGCAGTGGCTCATGCCTGTAATCCCAGCACTTTGGGAGGCCAAGGTGGGTAGATCACCTGAAGTCATGAGTCTGTGACCAGCCTGGTCAACATGGTGAAACACCGTCTCTACTAAAAATACAAAAATAAGCCAGGTGTGGTGGTGGATGCCTGCAGTTCAAGCTACTTGGGAGGCTAAGGCAGGAGAATTGCTTGAACCTAGAAGACAGAGGTTGCAGTGAGCTAAGATTGCGCCACAGCATTCCAGCCTGGGCGACGGAGTAAGACTCCGTCTCAAAAAAAAAAAAAAAAAAAAATTTCAAAGATGGTTCTGGCACAGAGCATACTAGTTTAGGGCATGCGAGTTTTGAGTCAAACAATCCTGGCTTCTTGTCCCAGTTCTGCCACTTGCCAACTGGGTCCAGAACATAAGCTCTCTGATCCCTAGTTTCTTAGTTTATAAAATAGGGTTAACAGGACCTTTACAACAAGGTCATTGTTAGGATGAAAAGAGTTGGGGCATATAAAGGGCTCAGTGTCCTGTGTGGCACACAGCAAACGCTCACTCAGCATCAGCTACTATGAGTATTACGATTATGACAGAGCCCACACCCAGCTAAAGACGCCTGGTTTAATGCAATTTTCATAGATCACAGAATTATAACTCAAGCAATTAATTTTGCAATTTGTAACCCTCTCCCCTTTATTCATACATTGCCAGGGAAATCAAGGCACAGTTCAGCATCTAGCCCAGCATAACCCCAAGACTTCAAAGTCAGGAATGTTCATTTCTGAGAACAGTGAAGCAAGCACAGGAAGCATGCAGCAGAAGGGAGCAACTGGCTGAATTAGTCCCACGGGAATTACTCGGAAATATCTTCTATTCAAAAAGACTGCGAATTTTCCATTGCAAATATTTAATATCAAATTGGATTCTCTCTTCCACCTCTGTCAGTGGACTGCTCAAAATAATTTTAATATTAGCGGAAGCCAAGTGAAATTAGGAAAATAAATCTGCAACATTTCCTTTTCCTCCTCCTCTCCCTGCCCACAACACATCCCAAAGCCAAAATTCAGTGATTTGGAGTCTTCAGCAGCTCGGCAGCTCGGCGGTAGCTTTTAAAACAGATGACGTGGTTCCAGCATTTGCCCTGATCTTTACAGATTTTATGATCTTAGGTTAATAACTTTTGCTCTTCAAGCCTCGCCTTGCTCCTCCATCAGATAAGAGTACTTCCCTCATTGAGTTACTGTGAGAATCCAATGAAATAATCTATGTAAAGGCACCAGGCACACAGAAGTTCTACAAATGAGCATTAGCTGCTATTATTTCTACTATCTGTTCTATTCCAACCGTATGATCAGAGAGGACCTGGGTGCAGCTGGGCCAGGAGGCTTTGAGTGGGCCCCAGCTGACCAAGGAGAAGAGCCTCCTCAGCTGGAACGGGGTGAGAAGGCTTGGCGTCCTCCCTGGAGATTAACAAGCCGCACTCAGAAGAAAACATCTGCGTGAAATTAAGAGAATCCACTAGCAACTGAGTTAAACTGCACTGACATCAATTAGAGCTGCCTTCCTCTGTTTCTTTTTCTTCTTCTTTTTTTTTTTTGAGACAGGGTCTGGCTCTGTGGCCCAGGGTTGAGTGTAGTGGCGCAATCTCAACTCACTGCAACCTCTGCCTCGTAGGCTCAAGCGATCCTCCCGTCTCTCATTAGCCTTCTAAATAGCTGGGACTACAGGCATGCACCACCATGCCTAACTAATATTTTTATTTTTTTAGAGATGAGGTCCTGCTAGGTTGCACAGGCTTGTCTCGACCTCCTGAGCTCAAGCAATTCACCCGCCATGGCCTCCCAAAGTGCTGGGATGACAGGCATGCACCACCAGGCCCAGCTCCAATGTCAATCTCTCTCTCTCTTTTTTTTTTTTTTGAGACAGA
>PVKV010004376.1:23808-67684 GCA_004027835.1 Alouatta palliata | reverse complement strand
TCAGCATATTGGTCAGGATGGTCTTGAACTCCTGACTTCATAATCTGCCTGCCTCGGCCTCCCAAAGTGCTGGGATTACAGGCGTGAGCCACCATGCCTGGCGATTTTTTTTTTATAATGAATGAGAGGTTCTTATGTTGCCCAGGCTGGCCTCAAATGCGTAGCCTTGCCTCCTCAAGCGCCAGGACAACTGGCCTGAGCCACTGCAGCTCCCACTAATTTTGTATTTTTAGTAGAGACGAGGTTTCTCTATGTTGATCAGGATGGACTCAAACTCCCAACCTCAGGTGATCCGCCTGCCTTAGCCTCTCAAAGTGCCAGGATTACAGGCGGGAGCCACCGCGACCACCCCCCTCTGTCTCTTAATAGTTCCCAAATCAGAGTCCCAATTCCCAAATCAGAGTCAACAGCAGATTAAAATCTCAGACTTTTGAAGCATATTCAAGGATCTCCACAAGGTTTTCTTTTCTTCCTTCCCTTCCAGTTTTCATCCCAGTCCCAGTAAGCAGTGCTAAGTCTCTGACCTCATGGAACTTACAGTCTAGGAGAGAGGACAGACCATAAAGTCATCAATTAGGAAAAATCCTATGAAAGAAATAAAGTGGGTGTTGAGATAAAGAGTGACTGGGGATATACCCTTAGATGGGGTGGTCAGGGAAGGCTTCCCTGAGGAATCGATATATGACCGGAGGCTGCACCAATCACACAAAACAGATTATCTTGCTAATTCTTTATTTCCTAGGCAAAAAAAGAAACAGACCCCAGTGAAGTACTTGACCCAGGCCAAACAGAGATTACATGGGTGGGGGGGGCAGGGGGGCTTTCTATGTAATCGGTCTCTTCTCTTCCCTCACCACTAAGCCATGTAAAGGTTAGCACAGGATGGACCCAGGAGGATCTAACACACCTCCCCACAGATGGCCCTAAAGCATAACCAAAAATGCATGTCTCTCTTACTTGTGCCAGAGCCACTACTAGACAACCATAACAGCAATAAGCACTTAACAAGTCCACGCTCTGCACCAGGCATCAGGCCATATACTTCCAGTGCTTTCCCGTACCTACTTAATCCCCAGCACAATGGGGTGACATATTAGCATCATCAATATCCACATGGCACTAACAGGAAACCCAAGCTCAGGGAGGTCCAGTGGCCCAGTATTACACAGCCCCCACGAGGCAGGACAGGCATTCTACAAGATCGGCACTCTTATCAGCCCCATTTTACAGCTGAAGAAATTAAGACCCAGAGAGGTAAAGGGATCCATCCAATGCAGTACAGCCAGTCATGGGTAGAAGGAGGCTTTAAACCTAGGCAGATACCGCCAGCGTTCATGCATTGAAGGACTCTGAGGTGTGTGCAGGGAACAGCAGGCAGTTCCATTTCTCTCCAGGAAGAGGTATATATGAAGAGATGTGAAAGGAGAGTCTACATTCATTCCATAAATGTGAGATGCACAGAACAGCCAGACATGGCACCGCCCCTTCAGAATTTTGGTCTAATAGGAAAGACAGAGACAGACAAGTTTATACACAAGCAATTCTGGGGATAAGAGCGAAGGAGTTTCAGGTGTAATGAGAGCAGGTAAGAAGAAAGAACTTTATCTGAGACAGACCCCCAAGACACAAATGAAGTTTAGCTGGGGCAACACAGGGGACATCACTGTACCAAGTTTCAGGAGGAACAATTGCAAAGACCCTGGAAAGATGATGGCAAATTGGAGGAAGCGACAGAAAGCCGAAGGGCTGGCGCATGCTAGGTGAGAGAAGTAAGGCAAAGAGTAACAGCAGATGGGTTGGGGGGCTGGCAAGGGAGAAGATGGAGAAAGGGATGAAGGCCGGTCATGGGGAGCTCGTCACAGCAGGGCTAGGGAAGCTCAACCAATAGGCCAGAGGACTCCAAACACTGCGCATTTCAGGAAGGTGAGTCTGGAGACATGTGTCAAGCACTTTGGGAAGAAGCAGCGCTAGTGGTGTGGAAACAATGGCCAAATCCAGGTAGAGGTAATGAGTATGACAGGAGTGAACAGTAAGGAAAAATAGAGGAGAGAAAGAATTAAAGAGAGAGAGCAGAGAGAGGTGGGTCAGAACCCTAGGAATGCCTAGGGGTCAAGGGAGAAAGCTGAGTCCCAGCTGGGGACTGGGAGAATGGGGCTATTCAAAAACCAGCAAACAGCCTGGGGCGGTGGCTCATGCCTATAATCCCAGCACTTTGGGAGGCCAAGGCAGGCGGATCACCTGAGGTCAGGAGTTCAAGACCAGCCTGACCAACATGAAGAAACTGTCTCTACTAAAAATACAAAATTAGCCAGGTGTGGTGGCGCATGCCTGTAATCCCAGCTACTCAGGAGGCTGAAGCAGGAGAATCGCTCGAACCCAGGAGGCGGAGGCTGTGGTGAGATGAGATCGCACCATTGCACTCCAGCCTGGACAACAAGAGCAAAACTTCATCTCAAAAAACAAAACAAAAAAACCAGCAAACAAGTTCCATTTGAGCTTGTTAAAGGTGAGGCCTGCTGAAGTGACAGCTCCTGAGCCCTGCGCTGGGTACCTTGACGTGCTCTGTGAAACAAATGCCACTCTTCCCATATCACACAGTGGAAAGCTGGTCGAAGTGGAGTGATCAGGCCCTTCACGCCCTCATCCACGGAAGAGCTGGAGTGCAAATCCCGGCCTCTCAGGACCAAGGCTTAATTCCCCGGACCAGCCCATGCAGCTTCCGTGCAACTGTTCTTTGGGCTTCTATTTTTCTCCATTTACACCCACTTGCTCATGTTCTGCCATCTAAAGACATGGGTACTTTCAGATGACCCACCCCACACTGGCCAACAGACTGCTAACTGACAACTTCTGAACACAGCAAAATCCATAGGCAAGTTGCATTTGACATATGCAAATTTTTTTTTTTTAAGAAGGAGTCTCCATCTGTGGCCCAGGCTGGAGTTCGGTGATACAGTCACAGTGAGGTAGGGGGCGGGACTTGACTCCAGAGGTGGGGCTCAGACACAGGACCAGACTGAGGACTAGCAAAAACAGGGCTTAGGTGGAAGCAGCTTTCCAATCAGACACACCCACCAGTGTGCCACGGCAATACCTGGGACTTACCGCCCCTTTCTGTGGAAATGATCCGATGCCCCAAAAGTCACTACCCCTTCCCTAGAATTTTCTGCATAAACCACCCCTTAATCTGCATGTTATTAAAGGTGGGTATAAGTGTGACTGCAAAGCTGCCCTGAGCTGCTGCTGCTCGTTGCCTGTGAGGTACCCCTGCTCTGCAGGAGTCGTCACGGAGTGGTCACACTGCTGGAGCTGTAACACTGCCTCTTCAATAAAGCTGTTTTCTTCTATTTCTGGCTTGCCCTTGCTTTCCTGGGTAGCTGGAATTATAGGTGTGCACCACCATGCCCAGCACAAATTTTTTTTAAAACACGTATTTGGGTTTTTTTGTTTTGTTTTGAGATGGAGTCTCACTCTGTCACCCAAGCTGGAGTGCAACGGTGCAATCTCAGCTCACCGCAACCTCTACCTCCCGGGTTTAAGCGGTTCTCCTGCCTCAGCTTCTCGAGTAACTGGCATTGCAGGTGCCCACCACCACGCCTCACTAATTTTTGTATTTTTAGTAGAGAAAGGTTTTGCCATGTTGGCCATGCTGGTCTCAAACTCTTGACCTCAGGTGATCAGCACGCCTCGGCCTCCCGAAGTGCTGAGATGACAGTCAAAAGCCACCGCACCCAGCCTTAAAACATGTATTTGTTGCAAACATTTAAAAATGAGAAGATTTTGCCGGGTACAGTGGCTCACACCTGTAATCCCAGTACTTTGGGAGGCCAAGGTGGGAAGATCACTTGAGCCCAGGAGTTCAAGACCAGCCTGGGCAATGTAGCAAGACTGTCTCTACAAGAAATATAAAAACCGTCAAAATAAAAACAAATCCAGATATTTGGCTTCTAAGAAACAGATTATCTGGTGACATTGGGCTCCTATTTTCATGTGGCACAAATCACCTGGAGTTGAGAAGTAGCTGTCCTCTTAGGGGGACACAAGATTTCTAGTTCACCAGAGTCCCTACCCCTAAATAGCCAACAACCAAAATGGAAACTAATATGTGTGGCCAGCCAACTCTGTTCTTTACAACCACTGGTCATTTTTGTCTTGGGGACAATCAGGAGTGGTGGGGACTAGGGTTAACTAGAGAGTGCAGTTTTCAACTAATGGGGTGCCCCACTTTCCTAGGCTTTGTAGGCATCTGAGTCTCTGACCACATGCTGCTGTTACTTTATCTTATCAGAAGGTAGAGGAGCCAGGCTAGTTGGATATTAATGCCTGGGTCACAGTTTGAGACCACACAAGAATATTCTCTTCCTCCGCATTCCAACCACCATGTCCCCACCCAGCTCCTGATGTACTCACCCACTGCCAAACAGATCCTAAGTTTTCATTCAAAGGTTGTACAGCAGGACATCCCAGGGAAGTGGGGACACAGAAGTGCATTTATCTCACACCATTTGGAAGTTAATTCAACTCAAGTGGAACAGGGCTCACGCTGAGGCTGACTGAGGTCTCCAGTGAAACGAGACATTCTTTCAAAGCAATGTCCTAACAAAGGAGCCCAGAAAGGAAAAATCTGATTACAGAACTTCTTCTCCCTAGTTGAGGTTTGGCATGGAACAGAAAAATGAAACACATCCCCTGCTTCTCTCCAGAAAAACTCAATATGGAGAATGGGGATACGGGGAGACAGGAAAATGAACAGGAAGATTCCTTGTAGTCTGCTCTGAAGGCAAGTGGGTAGGTATCCTGGGTCCCTGCTGTTTAGGATGACGGAAAACACCCAGTATCTCCAAACATGCTCGAGTGCTTCACATTCCATCTCTCTCTCATTTCATCTTACTGGATTCTGCCCAGTGGAGAGCAAGGCTTAACTTCCCGACTTTACAGAAGCCACCCACCATGCACACACTTCCTGAGATTCCATCAGTAACTAGCAGTTCTCTGGAGAACCCAAAGGGTTAGGCCTAGGGAACACTGAAGTTATGTGACGAGCAACCACAGACATGTTCCTGTCCCTTACAAAATTTACACCCAAGTAGGGGAGACCAACAATAATTAAATAATCATACACATTCGTACACACATTATTCAAAATGAAACTATGTAGTCTAAAGAAGGAGACATGGTCCTGTGTGTGCAGATAACAAGGTCATCAGGCATTGCCAGGGCAGGCAGAGAAGGGTAGCAGTCGGCTAGGTGAAGGACGTGGCACAGGAAAAGCATTCTAGCAGAGAGAACAGCAAATGCCAAGACCCCAAAGCAGCAGGGAGCATGGTGTGCTCCAGGACCTGAGCAAGGGCTCCTGCAGCTGAGTGTGGGCTTTCTGATAAGCATCTCCACACCTGCAGCACTTATCATGGCTGTTCCACCCACTGCAGCTTCTCGGTTGGGCACTTTCTTCAGTGACCTCACCCAGCTCTCAACACAGGAAGCACTCAGTACCATCAGGATGAATGAGTGTATGAGAAGAACAGTGACAAGGACACACTTTACGGAGGACAAAAAGCAGGGGAAATTAACACAGGTTAGTGAATTAAATACACATCAACCAGCATAAAGCTGCAGCAGACAGGTGAAGGTAACTCTAACTTCAGTGCAATAAACCCTGGAGACGTTCTTCTGCAGACGGGAGTCTTTCAGTCTCTGATTCTGAAGCTTCCAGCAGGCTGCCAGCATCCTGTGGCCCTTACACACCTGGCGGCCACCCTCCCTAGACTCTGGCCGGGTGAGCCCAGGCGGGAGGTCAACAAGCACAGGCACAGTGTGTGCCTCCAGCTGCATGGGGCCTGCTCAGGAACAGGCAGGGGCCTCGCTGCACCTGCTAATCTGTTACCTCTTAAGCTTTGGTTAGTTCCAGTGCAGTCGACCTGAAGGACTTGAAGCAAAGGTGGGTGGGCTCTGTGGAAGGGGCGCCCAGGGAGAGCAGGTGGGAGGCATGCACTCCCCAGCCAGGGGTGGCAGGATTCCCCAGAGATGCCAGCTGAAGTCCAAATTAAAAACTGCAGGGGAGGCAACTGGACCACTGTGTGGATTCTAGGGTGTGATGTCACTGATGAAGGGGACAAACCAGAGAAGATGAGAGAAAGGAGATGTCCTCACCCACCTCTCTGGAAAGCCAAGTCCCTGCCTCAGAAATTACCCAGGTATAATTCCAAATAACGACACAAGTCAGGATTTTTAAACCACCTTTTATGATGACACTAAATTCTCTCAACCACCACCTTGAATTTATCCATCCTCTTGAATTTGTGGAATAAATTTCATTCCAGCCTGGCAAATGACTTCAGGGGTGCTTCAAACAGCAGCTGATATTCTTTTCAAAGCATGCCTCAGTTCACGGGCATGCTTTATCAACTCTCCAAGGGCTTCTCACTGCACCTAAAATTAGATCGAAAAGCCACACCACGGGCCGGGCGCGGTAGCTCACGCCTGTAATCTTAGCACTTTGGGAGACTGAGGCGGGCGGATCACATGGTCAGGAGTTCGAGACCAGCCTGGCCAATATGGTGAAACCCTGTCTCTACTAAAAATACAAAAAAATAGTAGGGAGCGGGGGGATAAAATTAGCCAGGCGTGGTGGTGCACGTCTGCAATCCCAGCTATTTGGGAGGCTGAGGCAGGAGAATTGTTTGAACCCAGGAAGTGGAGGTTGCAATGCGCTGAGATTGTGCCACTGCACTCCAGCCTGAGAGACAGAGCAAGACTCTGTCTCAAAAAGAAAAAAAAGAAAAGAAAAGGCACGCCATGGTCTAACTCTGCCCACGGCATCAACCTCCTCTCCCCTGCCGCCTCCTGCTCACCACGCTGCAGTCAGACTGACCATTGCTCAGTTCCACAACCAGGCTAAACACTTCCAGCCTCCAGGCCTGTGCACATGCTGTTCCCCTGCCTGGAATGCCACCGCTACCACTGTCACCCCTACTGTCACCCCAGCCTCCAACTTAAATATCATCACCTCAGAGACAGAACTTTCTTCAAAACACCCCATAATCTTCCACTTCACCTTGCCTTGGGGCCCTATTTCTTTACTTTGTAGAGCAGATGCGTGCCCAGGCGGGAATGCTCTTCTGTCTCTCCCAGCGTTTTTCACTTTCCTGCCACTTACTCATCCTCAGTCTCTCCCACTAGGCTGTGAGCACCAAAAGAAAAACAACTCCACCTGCCTTGATGCGTATGTCCTCCTGTCACCAGCACAGTGCTCAGCATGTGGGAAGTATTCAGCTGCTGCTAACTGTGGAACAAACGAGCCGGGTAATCTGCAAAAATGACTGTCCTGGACACCTCAAAAATGGAGGTGGGAGTTTTTTCCTCCCAAAAAAACTCATGGGAGGAAAAAAGGCTGGGGAATCACTCTTGATTAAAGCACACCAAAGAGACATGACAATTTAAAGCACTATGTATCCTTGATTGGCCTGGGGCAGAAATAAAAACGAACAAGAGGAAACGGACATGATGGAGGCAATAAGGCAAATTCTAATGTGGACTATACATTAAAGAAGAGCATTACATCTAAATTACACTTTCTGAGTTTGAGAATTCCACTGCTGTTAGATAGGACAATGCAGAGATGCATGCGGAAGTACTGCAAGAGGGAAATGTCACGACACCTGCAACTCACTTTCAAATGGCTCAGCAAAAATAAATACACACACTTGTATATGCACACCCACATATAGCATTCTTTTATTCCTAAATTTTCCCATAGTTTTTAATATTTCAAAGTAAAAAATTAGGGGGAAATAAAAGGGATAGATGGGGCCAGGCACAGTGGCACATGCCAGTAATCCCAGCACTTTGGGAGGCCGAAGCGAGTGGATCACCTGAGGTCAGGAGTTCAAGACCAGTTTGACCAATATGGTGAAACCCCCATCTCTATTGAAAAATACAAAATTAGCCGGGCATGGTGGCTTATGCCTGTAATCCCAGCTATTGGAGGCCGAGGCAGAAGAATAACTTGAACCTGGGAGGCAGAGTTTACAGTGAGCCAAGATCATGCCACTGCACTCCTGCCAGGGCAACAAGAGTGAAACTCCGTCTAAAAAAAAAAGCAGGTAATAGATGGATGAATAAATGTCAGAGGTTTTGTTCCCTTTTTTGGTTGAAGTGATATGATTCATCCAAGATCATAAGAATAGTCTTGACTGCCGGGTGCGGTGGCTCACGCCTGTAATCCCAGCACTTTGGGAGGCTGAGGCAGGCAGATCATGAGGTCAGGAGTTAGAGACCAGGCTGGCCAAGATGGTGAAACCCCGTCTGTACTAAAAATACAAAAATTATCTGGGTGTGCTGGCAGGTGCCTGTAATCCCAGCTAGTTGGGAGGCTGAGGCAGGAGAATTGCTTGAACCTGGGAGAGGGAGGCTGCAGTAAGCCTAGATCATGCCACTGCACTCCAGCCTGGGGTGACAACAGCAAGACTCTATCTTAAAAAAAAAAAAAATCCTAAAACATGTTGGGTGATTTTAATCTAGGACTCTTGCTTCCAGGATTCTAAAGCTAAAAGTCTCATTTGCATACATTTAGCCCTGAGACAACAATCACATATCAGTCCTTTTTCCACATGCCCCCGAAATGTGAGCCATGCCTCTAGTAAGAGGGAGGAGCTACAGACTTGGGGCATAGGGGGATGTAAGAGTTGTGGGGGTAGGGGCAGAAGGAAACAAACCTAGCATTAAAGATTCAATTTCTAATATTTGTTAGATTTCTTAAGCCTGAGTTTTCCTTTTTCTTTTAAGACCTTTGGAGCCTGTGCAACTAACTAACTGTATGATCAAATTCTATTCATCCTTCAAGTCCTAGCCTAGACTCGTCTTCCTCCAGGAAGCCTTCCCTGACTTCTCCAGGATAGTCTAGGTGCCCTTCATCTGGGTTCTGCTTACTCTATTAAAATTTGAGCCTCATTACACTAAATTTTATCACCTGCTTGCTTGTCCCTCTCCATCACTGGGTCACATTCTCTGAGATGGCAGGAGCTGGAATGTCAGTGCTGAGCCCATGCCTAACCCATAGAGGACACAAGCTAATCCACTCAGTTAAACACGGAAACAGCTGGTCCAGTCCCACTGTTCCCAAATCTGGCTCGTGGCGGGCAGGCTGAGGGCAGCTCTCCGAAGCAGCTCCAGCGAAACTTTTCTTCTGCCTGTTGTTTCAGGTGTCCTGTGTCACATCCCCTTTGGGACAGGAAGTGTCCTATGTCACTGTTTTCTCCTCTTGTTCTGATATCAAAGGCTTGACCAGGGAGTTCCTGAGAGAAGATCAGGGGCTTGGGTCCAGTTACCCACCACCTGCTAGAACAGCGACTTGGCCCCACTGCCAAGTAGGGAACAACACACCCTTTATTAAATAACAACATCATACACACTGCTTACTCCATCTGGTCATTTCAGCTCAGGGATCAGCTTTAAAGTCTCTCCGGGGGGGACAAGCAGAATGGGGTTCATGAAAGGCAGGAGATTTGTGGGTGCAAATTCTTTGGATTCTGTGGGTTTGATAGTGGGGCAATTTCTCGACTGTTCTATCCCTTCCCAAGAAGACTCCAAACAGAAACTGTACTCAACTGGTATCCATGACAGTAACTGCAACTCAACTTGGTGAGAAAGTCACTTAACAGTCAGAAAATGCAGGAGTGATTCCCAGTTCCTCTCCTCCACCAGCCTGGAGCTCTGAGGTTATTTATCCTCTTGGAGGGCACAGTTCCATTTGCTTATGAATGGTGGTCAATACGTTTTTGTTGTTGTTGTTTTTTGAGATGGAGTTTTGCTCTTGTTGCCCAGGCTGGAGCGCAATGACATGATCTTGACTCTCTGCAACCTCCGCCTCCTGGGTTCAGGTGATTCTCCTGCCTCAGCCTCCTGAGTAGCTGGGTTTACAGGCGCCCGCCACCAGACCCAGCTAATTTTTGTATTTTTAGTAAAGACAGGGTTTCACTGTGTTGGCCAAGCTGGCCTTGAACTCCTGACCTCAGGTGATTCACCCGCCTCAGCCTCCCAAAGTAAATACCTTTTAATATAGATAAGTGAGCATATTATAAGGAACATATTATATATCATACAAACATTTGTTGTAACTTTAGGCTCCAAGTACTATAAAATTGTGAAAGGATTCAGGAAACCACTCCCTTGAATGGATCAGCAGCAGGAACTGGGAGAGTGACAGACGGGCTTGCCAGGAGATTACAGCCCTGACTGAAGAGGCAGCACATGAACATCTGCTGACGGTTCGTCATAGATTCAATCAGGGATATACAGTTTGGTGGGGCCAGGTGGGTACACAGAATAGGGGCAGATGTTGTGGACCTTTTTCTTGCCTGCCCTGGGCCCTGGCATTCAAAAGTTGAGTAGTTGATGTGCTGACACTCATCCCCCAAGGGTCCCATTGGAGTTGAGAAGACTGCTAAAGTTTTGTAAACTCTCTAACTCACTCACTCACTCTCTCTCTCTCTCTCTCTCTCTCTCTCTCTCTCTCTATATATATATATATATATATATATATGTGCACAAACACATGCTGATCCTCTGCAGAGAATGCTCAGATGCTCAGTAGACCTACCAGCTCCCTGTCCACCAGCTCCTTCGCATCCTTTGTACCTGAGCTCATATGGCCCCATATCAGATGGGTCTTGCCTGATGACCCTCTCTGGGCCTCCCCTCCTACTTCTCTAACACAGCATCCTGGCTCCCAGTGGATGGTCACATGTTCCTGTTTTTATATCTCAACAGTCTCTTCCCATGGACCATAAACCTGAGAATGGCAGAGCCTTGTCTGCTGTGTTTACCCAGTACTTGGCAATGAACTGCTCAACAAGTGCTTATTGATTGAACCTACAGATGGATGAATGGATTAATAAATGAACAAATGAACTAAACGAAAGAAGGGCTACAGAGAGGGCTTCTCAACCCTGGGAGGTATACATTCAGCAGAAGTAGCAGTATTCTGATGGACAAATTTGAGGCTAAACTTCAGGATTATGGATCCATAGTTTTATTAATGCCTGTTTAGAGAAAATGACAGAGAACTCTTTCTTAACCAATTCATCTGTTCTGGTGGTTTGTGCAAACTTGAACTTTGCCTTTTTTTTGAAGAGAGAGTCTTACTCTGTCACCAGGCTGGAGTGCAGTGGCACCATCTTGGCTCATGGCAACCTGACTCCTGGATTCAAGCAATTGTCCTACCTCAGCCTCTCGAGTAGCTGGGATTACAGGCAGACACCACCAGGCCCAGCTAATTTGTTTTTTGGTAGAAATGAGGTTTCACCATGTTGGCCAGGATGGTCTTGATCTACTGACCCTGTGATCTGCCGCCTCACCCTCCCAATGTGCTGGGATTACAGGCATGACCCACCGTGCCCAGCCACTCTGACTTCTAAAGAAGTCTTTGGAGAGGACCACGGAGCTGACCAGGCCTCCCAGGATGACCTTGTGTGGCCCCAGGCAAGGCCAGACAGGCAAGCGTCTCCACCGCTGCTTGAAACCTTTAACCCAACTCCAACGGGGCTGGAGGGGCCTAGAATCCTGAGAGCAGCTCCCCTGGGAATGAGCTCACAGAATTACTATTCCCCTCAAATGCAAGAGCCAAACCGCTGAATATGCACCATCCAAACTCAAGGCTGTAGCTCACTGGGCAAAAGGGAGGTCATGGTGCAGAAGGCTGGATGCCGCAGCTCCTGGAGAGGGGATTAAAAAAATCAAGCCCCAAACACAGCTAAGCTTTGAGGGACACGACAGGCACACCTGAGGCTCTGCTACCCAGCCTTAAGAAAATGTTTATGGAGAGAAGCAGAGGGGAAAGGGGTGGGGCTGGGGGGTCGATGATTAAAAATACAACTAGAGCCACAGGAGAGGAAATGTCCCTGCTGTGACTCCCAGCAGGTCACTGCTGTGGATGAGAAGTAATACCACTCGAAAAGCGCCAAACAGGAAGGAAGGGCATGAGGGGGGAAATGAGAGATCAGACTAAGCCAAAACAAAAAAAATTAAAAAAACAAACGTCCTTTAGAGCAAAACTGTTCTATAGGGAGATACCTCATCACAAGTTTCCCTCTCTGTTTTAAAGAATGTTCTTCCCTGGGGTGCATTCCTTTGGCTTTGGCAGGGAGGGGCAGGCTCTCTCTGTCTCTTTCCCCCTTTCTTTTTCCTGTTTTCTCTTTGGCTGCCCCGCAGGCCTCCTACACCTTCTGGATTCCAAGACCATCCTGAGGATATTTACTAGCAGGAAGCCAGGCAAGGAGGGAACTGACACAGTCATTAGGTGACATAAGCCTGCTGACAAGCTGCCAGCTCAGTCTATTGGAGATGTAACTGAAAAGCCAGCGTTTCACTCAAACTAGGTCACCTCCAAGCACTGTGGATGTCAGCAGGGAGTTCGCTACAGACCGAGGACTAAGAAGCCAAGAGGTTAGTGGTTTCCCCTGGGGACAAGCAGAGGTCACACAAGGGGAAGACAAAGACCAACAGGGGAATTTGTGAGGATGGACAGAGCGGAAGACTGGGAGTGAGGCATCCATGGGCAAGTGGGTTTCTACAAGCAAGCTGCAGAGATCTGGCCATTGAGGTCTCAGCAGGCTATGGAAGCATATCCTATGCCACTTATGTGGCATTTGGCACTCTGTTTCATGCACTCACTTCTATTTGCTTGGTAAGTATTCTCTCTGTTGAACTACGAAAGTTCCCCCAAATAAAGTGTCAGTTACCTCATGTCTATTAATATTTTGTCGTGTCTTCAGTTTCACCAAATACTGAGCCAGACCCAAAGCCAACATTTAACAAATACCTGATGGTTGTGCAATTGTGGGAAAAAAAAAAAAAAAAAAAAAAAGAGTGAATCCGATGAACACGTGGACTACAGAATCAGTCAAACTTGAGTTTGATACTTGACTCCATTTGTCGTTAGCTTTGTCCTTTTGAGTAACTTCTCTAAGCTCTGTATGCATCCAGCTCCTCATTTATAAAGTAAGGATGATAGTATTGCCCATCTCTTCTGCTTCTTGTGAGGATTTAGTGAGGAAGTACGTATTATGGGCCTGGCACAAAGTAAAAATTCAAGAACTGTGGCCTATTAAATTTCAGTTATCGGTCAGGTGTGAAGGCTCATGCCTATAATCCCAGCGCTTTGGGAGGCTGAGGTGCACAGATCACAAGGTCAAGAGATCGAGACCATCCTGGCCAACATGGTGAAACCCCGCCTCTACTAAAAACACAAAAACAAAAATTAGCTGGGTGTGGTGGCCCATGCCTGTAGTCCCAGCTACTCAGGAGGCTGAGGCAAGAGAATCACTTGAACCCAGGAGGCGGAGGTTACAGTGAGCCAAGATCCACTACTGCACTCCAGCCTGGCAACAGACCAAGACTCCGTCTCAGAGAAAAAAAAAATTCAGTTACTATGACCACTGTGGTGGATGATAGGCTGCTCCCTGGCTTTGGGTCTTCCTGAGAACCTTCAGGCATATCTGGTTTTGCTCTTAACAGAACACCTGAAAAGTACCCATCCAGGGTGCCTCAATCTGCCAACCTGGCGGGCCCAGGATGAGAGCAGCAACAGGGGAACCGTGTGCAACTGGAGACAGTCTCCCTTCTGAACCAGCGATAGGCTGGCAAGAAACTGGTTTTCAGCAAATCGTTTTATGTCATCTGTCATTTCACCCTTGTGGTTAATGATGGAGGAATTTGGGCCAGATGATAACGGAACTAAATGGACTGGTAACGGGTGGAACAGCTACATGAGCACTGCTTAGACTGTGCTCTCTACAACATTTATATAAAGGTTATCACAGTGGGGAAGGGGAGAGCTTCATGGTCATTTTTGTTTGGAAAATTACATCTAAAAATTTATTCTGAGTTTGTGATACGCTCATAAGCATCGTGAGTCTTCCAGAAGGGGTTATGGTTGATATCACTACCTAAACATATTTGACTATAGGGCTCTGGTTGGTTTGGGGTGGTTTTGTATAAATTTAAGGGTACAAGTGCAATGTTGTTACATGGATATATTGTGTAGTGGTGAAGTCTGAGCTTTAGTGTATTCATCACCCAAATAATGGATGTCCTACTCATTAAATAAATTCTCATCCCCCACCCTTCTGAGTGTTCAATGTCACTCACAGGGCTCTGTTCTTGAGGAGCACCCTTCAGGCTGGCTTTCTTCAAAATATGCTTTGAACCAGGTGTGGTGGCCAGTGCCTGTAGTCCCAGTCACTCAGGAGGCTGAAGCAGGAGGATCATTTGAGCACATGAGTTCAAGGCCAGCCTGGTCAATACAGTAAGATCATGTCTCAATCAGTCAGTCAATAGCCTGCCAAAAGTGAGCTCAGGACAGGATATTGAAAAAGAAAAAAAAAAAAGGAATATGCTTTGAGAAATGCTCATCCACGTTCAAAGGATAATTGACACCAACCCTGGCAGGAGTGCCTGCGGGGGCATGTGCTTGGCTCTGTCTTTGACCCTGTCCGGTTCAAGATCATTAATTTGCTGGCATGCTGATCAGATATGACGATGACCCTAAGCCAGGCAGGGAGGCTGAGAGGGGAGATGGTATAATCAGAACTATTGTCTAGCAAGATACTTCACAGAAATAAATATCAGGTCCTGCATACATAGTCCAGAAACCACACAAACCATCCAGGATGGTGGAAGACAGGCCTCAATGGAGTACATGTGAAAAAGACTCAGGACGCTGGTGACTGTGGAGAGAGAGAGAGAACAAAAAGCTAGCAAACAGGCACAGTGGCTCATGCCTATAATCCTAGCGCTTTGGGAGGCCAACGTGGCCAGATCGCTTGAGCCCAAGAGATCTAGACCACCCCGGGCAACATGATGAGACCTTGCCTCTACAAAAAGAAAAAAAAAATCAAGAAAATTAGCCAGGCATGGTACCATGCACTTGTAGTCCCAGCTACTCAGGAGGCTGAAGCAGGAGGATCACCTGGGCCTGGGAGGTTGAGACTGCAGTGAGCCAAGATTGCGCCCTGCACTCCAGCCTGGGTGATGGAGTGAGACCCTGTCTCAAAATGAAAGAAAAGGAAAGCTGGATCCTTGATAAAGGAGTCTGAGCCTTCGGATTTAGCCTCACCTGAAGACACTGCTACCCCACTGCCCCCAGTCCTGTAAATATACCAACAAATTTCATGAAAAATTTTTTTTAAATCTGCAACATAAACATGCCAAACTGATAGCCTATCAAGTATACTAAGGTTTCCAAAGCAAGTATTACACTTTTAGGAAGAACTGAAAGACACCTTGGGTTAAATGAAAGACAGTTTACCCTCCCTGCTGGTCAGATGACTTTTTAGCTTGTACATGATTCAGGGTACCAAGTTAGAGGGATACAGACATACTAGGAAAAACTGTCAAGATTACAAGGATGTCTGAAACCACGTTCCATGGAAACTTATGTAAATATAAATAAATAAAAGAGACTCAGGGCCAGGCGCGGTGGCTCACACCTGTAATCCCAGCACTTTGGGAAGCCGAGGCGAGCAGATCATGAGGTCAGGAGTCTTGAGACCAGCCTGGCCAATGTAGTGAAACCCCCTCTCTACTAAAAGTACAAAAAATTAGCTGGGTGTGGTGTCGAGTGTCTGCAATCCCAGCTACATGGTAGGCTGAGGCAGGAGAATCGCTTGAACCCAGAAGGCGGAGGTTGCAGTGAGCCGAGATCATGCCATTGTACTCCAGCCTGGACTACAGCATGAGACTGCATCTCAAAAAATAAATAAATAAAATAAACATAAAAAAAAATAAAAGAGATTCATATAAATAAGAGATCCCAAAACTTGGGAAGATCTAGCCTTCCAAACAGAAGATCTGTGAGGGACATGAAATTCCATGACGAGTCCAGTGCTTTTTAATCTTCTACAGCAAACAGACTGTCTTGAAAAACGGCTGAAAGCTATGGGAACTCTCCCCAGGAGATTGTGCATGGAAACCAAATTCTACAAACATTTTTAGGGGATTGCTGCCCTTCCACCACCACTGCCAAAGCCCATCCACAGACAACTCCCATAGAAAAGCATCACCTGTGTCACGCCCACCCCTTGCCAAAGTAATAAACTAGAACCAATGGATGGGTATCATAAGGAGGTGAGCATCGACTCACAAAAGACATTCCTATCATCCCTGCCATTTGGAAACAGAAAAGGCTGCTTGGCATGTAGAGAGCTTGTCATCACTGGAGGTTTTCAAGAAAAAACTGGATGAACATTTTCAGGAAAGTTGTAGAGAGGCTTCAGTCATGCCACTGACTAAATGACCCAGGGTCTTTTAGGACTTTTCGACTCAAAATGTAGTCTAAGGGCCAGGAGCATTGGCATCACCTGGGAGCTTGTTAGAAGTGCAGAATCTTGGCACAGCGTGGTGCTCACGCCTGTAATCTCAGCATTTTGGGAAGCCAAGGCAGTTGGATCACCTGAGGTCAGGAGTTCGAGACCAGCCTGGCCAACATGGTGAAACCCCGCCTCTACTAAAAATACAAAATTAGCCGGGCATGGTGGCATGTGCCTAAAATTCTAGCTACTCGGGGGGCTGAGGCAGGAGAATCACTTGAACATGGAAGCAGAGGGTGCAGTGGGCAGAGACTGCACCATTGCACTCCAGCCTGGGTGACACAGCAAGACTCTGTCTCAAAAAAAAAAAAAAAAGAAGTGCAGAATCTCAGGTTCATATATTAGATCGGTGATTCTTCAGCTCTGACTCATCTGCACGTCACAGCTTAAGGAGCACTGCTCTAAGATTTTCTAAGGGGCAAGAAATAAAGCTATTCTGGTCCCTCAGCAGCAGTCTTACATGTATGCCTTCAGAGAGATGCCCTTTTGGCTTTATGTAAATTTGCATTTTGAACCTACAGAAGTGAGGCCCCTGCTGTAAAACCTCATCCCACCCTCTACCATGAGTTTCCCTAACTCTACCATAAGTTACCTGTCTTCTCAAAGATTACAGATGAAGAACCTAGGGGAAGAGTGGAATAATTCCTGCTTTGTCTCTAAGCCAGGTCCTGAACTTACACAAGAAAATAGCAACTTAAAAATATGTATCCTCATGACTTTTTTTATTTTGAAACAGGGTCTTGCTCTGTTGCCCAGGCTGGAGTGCAGCAGTACAATCTTAGCGCAGTGTAACCTCAAACTCCTGGGCTCAAGGGATCCTCCCACCTCAGTCTCCTGACTAGCTAGGACTTACAGGTATGCACTGCCACACCCAGCTAATTTTTATTTTTGAGACAAGGGCCTAGGTTGGTCTCTAATTCCTCCTGCCTCATCTTTTTAAATAACAGTAACATTTAATTTATTGTGCTCTCACATGTGCCACATACACCGCTAAGTGCCTTTTCTTTTTTTTGAGATGGAGTCTTGCTCTGTCACCCAGGCTGGAGTGCAGTGGCGCGATCTTGGCTCACTGCAACCTCCCCCTCCCAGGTTCAAGCAATTCTCCTGCCTCAGCCTCCTGAGTAGCTGGGATTATAGACACGCACCACCACGGCTGGCTAATTTTTGTATTTTTAGTAGAGATGGGGTTTCGCCGTGTTGGTCAGGCTGGTCTCGAACTCCTGAACTTGTAATCTGCCTGCCTCAGCCTCCCAAAGTGCTGGGATTATAGGCATGAGCCACTGCGCTCGGCTAAGTGCCTTTTCAATCCTTGTCTTACTTAACCCTCGCAATAACACAACAGGGTAGGTACTATCATTTTTACTCCCATTTTTCAGGTGATAAATCTGAGACTCAGAGAGGGTAAGTGACTTGCTCAAGGCCACACAGCTGGTAAGTGGGGAAGCTAGGTCCTGACATGAAAGTTCAAGTTCTTAACCATGAAGCCCCACATCTACTTCCTCTAGAGGAAATCTCTTGCCTTCTACTCTTTTCAGTAAGTGGTAATGGTAGCCTGAAGGTTGTCAAGTTCCCACAGAGCTCATCCAAGTTATCTAAGGATAAAGCCAGGCTGCTGGCTGGGTAGCTACAGACACAGGTGCACTAGGGTCTCAGATCTCAGCCCTCCATTATATTCTGTTCATTACACAGGAAGACTTAGAGGTCATGCTTTCAAATCCTGGCCCCTTCCTCATTATCTGCTCCAGCATCAGAGTTCTCCAAGGCCTGTATTGACTTGCTTTATCTCCTGGCTGCTGTCCCATCTCCATTAGATCCCAGGCATTTGAGCAAAATACACAGCTATCCAGTTCTGACTGAACGGAATTGACTCGCCATTCCTTCTCTATAATTTTGGGCATAGTCTGAGAGGATTTAGAAGGTGTCATTGACTTGGAATTACAGTTCTTTGTTACAGAATGAATTTCCGGACCACGCTGAAGAGAGACCAGCATTCTCCCTTGCACTTACACAAGCAGCTTTGTTCCCATCAAAGTGTCCCTCTAATTGCACTGTGCACATTCATTCTGGACTTTGCTTCTCAAGAAGGAATTTTATCAAAGAGAACACCGACTTCCTATAGCACTTAACATCTGCAGCCTTCATTTGGAAATTCATGATGAGCTGCATATTCTCTCTTCTACTTATTTTCATTAACTTTATGTCCTACAGCTATTAAATTTTTGTATGTCTTTGTGTAATATGCCCCAACTAGGTCCCATAAAGCAAAAACCACATTTTAGTCATCTTTGTTTCCATCACAGCAGTCTAGCACACTGCCCCACCTGCATTAAACATTTGATGACCACATGATTGATCGGTAACTAACCGATTGCATTTCACATATGACCATGCACATCTGTTGCTATGCCCAAAGTGAATTCAGTCTTCCACATACTGAACTTATTTGGAGGGAGGAACACGAAGTAGGGGTGAGGGGAAACACTCTAAGCATGTCGAGAGCCTGAAGCAGATGGTGCTATGTAAAAACCATAACATTATGGTTTCAGCCCTATGAGAAGTAACAATAAAATGTGCTCCCATGAGGTAGGACTAAGCCACTAATCCCCCTGGTACAGCTGGAAGCACAAAAGCTTCTTAAAGTTCAGGGACCCCAACCCACCTGGTTAGACCATAACCAGGACAAAGCCTCATTTCTCAGCTGCTTTTGTTATCACTTGCTCCAACTCCCAAAACACTTAAAGAGGATGCTGGGAATTTTAAAATAAACTTGCTTGAGAAATGGGCCAGAATTGTATCATTTTCTTACAAAAACAAAAAATCCTTCATAATACTAGCTAGATAAAAAAACAGGGCATTTCCTCCAGTTATAGAGAAAAAAATTCAGTAAATAAATTTTTTTAACTTCTACTAGGTGCTGACTCGCTCTTCAAAGTGTTGTCAGATTTCTCTCCTCTTTATGAGACTCTCAACAGATGACTCTTCCTGGTCTATCTCTCATTCAATAAATAGTTCCAGAGAGCTGACTATGCTCTCTAAGGCCAGAATCTACTCGGTGCATAGACAAAAACAAGCGTGGGCTGTTCGTTTGGCTTCTTCACACGTGGTTCCTTCAGTTCCAAAATTTCATCTGCTCAAATGATCAACTTTACCCCTAGAATCTTTTTTTTTTTTTCTTTTTTTGAGACGCAGTTTCGCTCTAACCCCCAGGCTGGAGTGTAGCGGTGCCATCTTGGCCCACTGCAACCTCCACTCCCGGGTTCAAGGGATTCTTCTCCCTCAGGCTCCCAAGTAACTGGGACTACAGATGCAATACCCAGCTAATTTTTGTATTTTTAGTAGAGATGGGGTTTCACTATGTTGGCCAGGCTGTTCTCAAACTCCTGACCTCAGGTGATCTGCCCACCATAGCCTCCCAAAGTGCTGTGATTGCAGGCGTGAGCCATTGCACCCCGCCTAGAATTTTTTTTTTGAGACAGAGTCTCGATCTCAGCTCACTGCAACCTCCGCCTCCTGGGTTCAGGCAATTCTCCTGCCTCAGCCTCCCAAGTAGCTAGGACTACAGGCATGCGCCACCACACCCAGCTAATTTTTTGCAATTTTAGTAGCGATGGGGTTTCACCATGTTGGCCAGGATGGTCTCAATCTCTTGATTTCATGATCCGCCCACCTCGGCCTCCCAAAATGCTGGGAGTACAGGCATGAGCCACCGTGCGCGGCCTAGAATCTTTAACAGGGTGTAGGAAACCCCAGACCACAAGGGAAAGGGAAATAATACAGCTCAAAGCACCACACAGTTCAAACCCCATTTCCGTTATTCATGTGACTACGGGCCCTTGCCATGCCTCAGTTACTCACACATAAAATGGGGAGAAAAACGCTTCCTCTTGCAGAAGAAAAGTGCCTGGCATTTGTATAAATATTCATTGTATAAATATTCATATCTATAAATATTATCACACAACCTTAAACCCAGGGATTGAAGACCAAAATGTCTGTTGGTACAAACGGGTACAGGAACTGGGTCAAGCGAACAAGAACTTGGAGTCAGGGAAGTTGGGGACTGGTGGGGCTGGGGGTGAGCCAGAGAATACCACCTTGCTAAGGGGCTGGCAGGATGGGGTGCCAACGAATTGTGACCACAGGGAATATGGCCCAGTGTCCTCTCTCTCTCTGATTTTTCAAGAGAAGCCAGCTCTCCACAGTTTGATGTGAAATCTCCTAATATTTATTTATTTATTATTTTTTTGAGACGGAGTTTTGCTCTTGTTGCCCAGGCTGGAGTGCAATAGTGTGATCTCGGCTCAACATAACCTCCTTCTACTGGGTTCAGGCGATTCCCCTCCCTCAGCCTCCCAAGTAGCTGGGATTACAGGCTTGCGCCAACACGCCCGGCTAATTTTATATTTTTAGGAGAGACAGGGTTTCTCTGTGTTGGCCAGGCTGGTCTCGAACTCCCGATCTCAGGTGATCCACTTGCCTTGGCCTCCCAAAGTGCTGGGATTACAGGCATTAGCCACTGTGTCTGGCCGAAATCTCCTAATTTTTAAATATTGGGAGGCAGTATGGTACAACAGTTAGGAGCAGGGACTCCAAACCAGACCAGCTAGATTTGTAAATCTCAGTTCTGCCATTTACCTGCATGTGATTTTTAGCAACCTATTTAACCTCTTCATGTGCCCTTTTTCTAATCTGAAAATAGATAATAATTAGTATAAACTTTTTTACTACAAGGAATAAAAGATAAACATAAACATATATACAAGACCAGCCTGGGCAACATAGCAAGACCCCATCTCTACCCAAAAAAAAAAATCAGCCAGGTGTAGTAGCATGTGCCCATACTCCCAGCTACTCAGGAGGCTGAGGTACAAGGATCGCTTGAGGCCAGGAGACTGAGACTGCAAGGAGGTATAATTGCACCACTGCACTCCAGCCTGGATGATGGAGCAAGACTTTGCCTCTAAACAAAATAAATTATATACGAGAACAGAACAGTGGCTGGCATAGTAAACACTATGTAAGTTTTAGCTATTACCATTATTACTTTTGCAAATACCGTGTAGAACAACAAAACACTTCTCTTAATAGGGTGCCATATAAACCCACACTTTGAGATCTTAACTCTACCGCCTTGGCCTCCAACACATTCACGGGGCCACATACACAAGTCTCTACAGTTGTGAAGGTTGAGTAAGAAATCTCTCTGTTTCCACCTGCCAGCTGTCCTCAGAGACCCAGGGATACTCTGAAGCTAGACCCAAGGAGGATTCTGGGTATGGCCACATTAAATGGCACATCAATCACTCTCTTACTTAGCCTCCTCTGCCCCATGGGTGAGCATGGGCTTGCTCTGCCAGGCAGACAGACAGCACCTCAGGACACCTGAGTCAGCACTTTTAGTCACGGAGGAGTTCTGGGCACAAAGAGTCCACTGCAAAGGTTGACAATGCTTGGATTCATGGAGCTTTTAGTCCCAAAACTAATATAACGGTCCTACCCACCAGGCTTCCTAGCTTCCTTAGCTTAACTGGTCTCCAGGTATCTTCATGACTAACAGTTCCACTCGGGGCTACCAGGCACATCCAAGAGGCGCTGGCTTCCTGGATTGCTGCAGTCTTGCAAGAAGGTTTTCAAGCTCCTTGGTCTGCAAATGTTTTTCACCAGTCCATGCAACTCCCCCATCCTTTCTCCCACTGCAAAATAATTTCTCTAGTCTTTCCTACAAATCCTACTGAGCTAGCAGTAATGTATCTACTAGCACTTAGCAACAGACGGCTTAAATTTAAAAAGAAAAAAAAAAGAGGTGGAAGAGGAAGAGGGCAATAGTAACTGGGAAATGGAATTATATCTTAAACCCATATTAAAAATTGCTCTTAGGCCAGGAATGGTGGCTCATGCCTGTAGTCCCAGAACTTTGGGAGGCCAAGGCAGGAGGATCACCTGAGCCCAGGAGTTAGAGACCAGCCTGGGCAACACAGGGTGACCCTGTCTCTCCAAAAAAATTTTTTAATTAGCTGGGTGTGGCCAGGAGCGGTGGCTCAGGCCTGTAATCCCAGCACTTTGGGAGGCTGAGGCAAGTGGATCACCTGAGGTCAGGAGTTCGAGACCCACCTGACTAACATGGAGAAACTCCATCTCTACTAAAAATACAAAAATCAGCTGGGTGTGGTGGTACGTGCCTGTAATTCCAGCTACTCAGGAGGCTGAAGCAGGAGAATCACTTGAACTTGGAAGGTGGAGGTTGAAGTGAACTGAGATTATGCCACTGCACTCCAGCGTGGGTGACAGAGCAAGACTCCGTCTCAAAAAATAAAAATAAAAATAGAAATACTATATGATCCAGCAATCCCACTTCTAATTATTTATTTAAAAGAATTGAAATCAGGATCTCAAAGAACTAACTGCACTCCCATGTTCATTATAGCACTTACTCACAGTAGATAAGATCTGGAAACAAACCAAATGCCATCCAAGGATGAATGATTTTTAAAATGTGATATAAGCATATAATAGAATATTATTCAGCCTTAAAAAGAGAAGAAAATCCTGCAATATGTGACAACATGGATGAACTTAAAGGACACTGTGCCCAGTGAAATAAGCCCATCAGAGAAGGACAAATACTGCATGATTCCATTTATAGGAGATACCTAAAATTGTCAAATCCGTAGAAGCAGAGAGGAGAATGGTAGTTACCAGGGGCTGGGGCAAGAGGGAAATTCGCAGTCATTAATCAATGAGTACAGTATAAAGTTTCAATTATGCAAGACTGAGTAAGTTCCGGAGATCTGCTCTATCACATTGTGCCTGTAGATAACAATACTATATCATACACTTGAAAATCTACGAAGACCGCCAGGTGTGGTGCCTCCTGCCTGTAATCCCGGCACTTTGGGAGGCCGAGGCGGCGGATCACTTTAGGTCAGGAGTTGGAGACCAGCGTGGCCAACGTGGTGAAACCCCATCTCTACTAAAAATACAAAAATTAACCGGGCTTGGTGGGACACACCTGTAATCCCAGTTACTCGGAGGCTGAGGCAGGAGAATTGCTTTAACCTGGGAGGTGGAGGTTGTAGTTAGCCAAATCATACCACTGCACTGCAGCCCAAGTGACAGAGCGAGACTTCGTCTCAAAAAAAAAAAAAAAAAAAAAAAAACCACACATTTGGACTTTGGGTTCTCACAGGGGAAATAATACCACCCTGGGGCGTTTGGGATACATCACAGTGTTTACTCATTCATCTGCAAGTGGACATTTATGTTGTTTCTAAGTCTTGGCTATGACAAATAAAGCTGCTATGAATATCCACATACAAGTCTGTTTGCTGGCTTTCTCTTCCCCTGCCCCTTGGTGATAATACTGGGAATGTTGCAGCGCAATGCCTAGCTGGTCCTCCTCCTGCCCTGCCTATGAGGCTGTCCACTGCTTTCACCTTCCTAGATAGGTAACTTTATTACTATCATTTTTTTGAGACAGGGTCTTGCTCTGTTACCCAAGCTAGAGTCCAGCGGTGCAATCACGACTCATTGCAGACTTGACTTCCCAGGCTCAAGGCATTCTTCCCCCACCTCACCCTCCCAAGTTGCTGGGACTACAGGCACACACCACCACACCCGGCTAATTTTTTATTTTTTGTAGAAACGGGGTCTTGCCATGTTGCCCAGGCTGGTCTTCAATTGCTGGGCTCAATTGATCCATCCGCCTCTGCCTTCCAAAGTGCTGGGAATACAGGCTCGAGTCACCATGCCTGGCCAACTTAGTCTTTTTTAACAGTTTTATTAAGGTAAAATTGATAAATACACATTTAATTTTTTAAATGTTTTCTTTTTTAACCGAGCCCAAGGGCAGGGAATTAAGTCTACCCCTTGGTGTGTGGTGTCTCATCCTCGACGGTCTGAGCAAGGCTCCTCTCCTGTGATGTCATATCTCCCATTCTAACTCATTCCCTACTCCCATTCTTTTCTCTCCTCAGGCAGCTCTCCCAATGCGTCCAATGTGCATCTTTCCCTATGCGTTGTTGTAAGACGTGTATAGTTAATATGTATGTAGGTTTCTGAAACTTTTAATTATAAATATTTTAATAAGTGGTATTTTTATAGATGTCATTCCAATCTTTTTTCACTCAGTTCAATGTTTTTAATCTCATCATGTTGCTATGTATAACAGAACCAGCTACACACGAGATCAAAAATTAATTTAATGCCGTAATTGAATTACAAAGAAGTGAAAGGAAATGAGTTTATAATAAAATATCTAATTCAATATGTAAATGCACAGGCACAAATATACTAAAAGTCAAATGAAATAGGAGCTTTTAAGGAAAAACTTTGGATTTAAGAGAAGAAAGTAAAGATTCCATTAATATTGTCAAAATCTTAAAGTTTTTGGTATTTTGAAATGAAAGCTAAATAGATATCTATGTAATTACAAACATTTTGCCTAAATGTTTGGTAGGGCATTTGATGGTCCTATGAGTCACGAGGCTTTTTGTTATGGTATGTGTATTTCTTGTACATCTAGCATTCCTGCCAACCCACTGCTAGTTAAACCCTTTCCCCGTCACTTTGACAAACAGCAATGGCCCTATCCGCGTCCAAAATGCCTCCTAGAGATGGATCATAGACCTCCTAGAGATGGATCATAGACCCAAATATGAAATTTAAGACTATCACACTTTTAGAAGAAATCAAAGGAAAAAATGTTTGTGACCTTGGCTTACGCAAGTGCAGGCAAGCGTAAATTTGCTAAAGAGGAATGGACACGGACCCACACACTCAGAGAAAGAGAAACAGAGACAGACAGATGAGAGACAGAGAGAAAGCATTTGCCTAAATACAGGAATAAGGCAAAAATGTTCACCCTTAACACTTCTATTCAACATTGTACCAGACTCAGCCAGGGAAATAAAACCACAAAAAGAAATAAAAATCATAAAAATTAGGAGACAAGTAAAACTCTTCATTTGGAGACTACATGACTGTATATGTAGAAAATCCCATGGAATCTACCAAAAAATTACCAGAACTAATAAGTAAATTTAGCAAAGTTGCAGGATACAAAGTCAAAATAATAAATATACAACAGTCAAATGCATTTCTATAGATCAGCAATAAACAACTGAAATGTGAAATTTAAAATAATACCATTTATGATAGCTTTTTTTTTTTCAGATGGAGTCCTACTCTCATCACCCAGGCTGGAGTGCAATGGCGTGATCTCGGCTCACAACATCCGCCTTCTGGGTTCAAGCGATTCTCCTGCCTCAGCCTCCCAAATAGCTGGGATTACAGGTGCCTGCCACTATGCATGGCTCTATTTTTAGTAGAGATGGGGTTTCACCATGTTGGCCAGGCTGGTCTCGAACTCCCGACCTCAGGTGATCCACCCACCTCGGCCTCCCAAAGTGCTGGGATTACAGGTGTGAGCCACGGCACCTGGCCTATGATAGCATTTTTTAAAACTTAAAATGCTTATAGGTAAGTTTAACAAGAAACATGCATAACTTATACACTGAAAACTACAAACTATGGCTAAAAGATTAATAAAGATCTAGCCAAGTGGACAGGCTTACCATGTTCACAGATTTCAAGGTTCATTATGTCTAAGTTGAATCTTAAATGATTCACCGATATAGACTTACTAATTCATTTGAAAATATGCCTTAGCATCACCCAAGCTGGAGTGCAGTGGTACAATCATGGCTCACTGCAACCCCAACCTCCCTGGTTGAAGCAATCCTCCCACCTTAGCCTCCCAAGGAGCTGGGACTACAGGCATGTGCCACCACACCCAGCTTATTTTTTAAGTTTTTGTAGAGATAGGATCCTGCTACGTTGTCCAGACTGGTCTTGAATTTTTGTGTTCAAGCAGTTTTCCCACCTTGGCCCCCCAAAAGTGCTGAGATTACAGGTATGAGCTACGGTGCCTGGCTTGATAATACTTCAGAAGGATCATTCTGACTGCCATGTTGAGAATGGCAGGTCAGCAGTAAAAGTTAGAAACTGACCGCAATAATCTAGGCAATGATAATGATGGCTCGGACCGTAACAGTTAACAGAGGGAGTGAGAAATGAAAAGATTCCAGATATACTCAGAAGGCAGATAGGATTGCCCTCCTTAGTTGCCCTTTAGAAAACTTCTCTCTGGCAGGCACCTGACTGTCACCTGTACTCCTGGAATGTTCTCTCTATAGCCCAACCACCTGTTTAGGGAAGGTAGCTGTTCACCTCTGCACACCAGATCTCAACAGCAGAACAAGATTTTGAGGAGCTAAGGAAGTTCAGGTCCAAGGGGGAAGCAAGTTAATCCTCTCTCTTTCCCCTCCCCTCAGCCTGACAGGCTTCCTGTTAGGAAATACAGCCCCGCTACGTACTTCAGAGGATGGCAGGGGACAGGAGCCAGCATGCCATGAGGTTAGGGGCGGTGATGCTGCTTAGCAATCCCTGCTTAGCTCACAGACCAGTGCTCCCAGCCCTTCCAGGCAGCACTCCTGCAAACTCATCATCTCCCACACTGGTCTCTACCAGGTGCAGCCCCTGGCCCTGGGGGCACTTTTCCACCAAAAGCAGCCGTAAGGTTCAGCAAGCGAGGGCTCAGTCCTGTGTTCAGGAGGCCCATGCAGGCCACCAGGTACGTACATACTCTGTCAGTCGCTCTCATACACATGCACACACGTGCATACAACTGTCAGGTCAACCCAGAGTGGCAGGTACATCTGGGTTTTCTGAAGTGGGTGGCAGGGATCTGGAACACTGCTCTGCACTCGGACAATTCCAAGCACAGACTCCTGTAAAAGCTTGGACAGAGCTACTTAACTCCCACACATCAGCTCTGTTTAGGTTGGCAGACCGTGAGACCATGACCATCTGGGAAGGCAAGGGCAGTGGCCTTTGTCTGCTTTTTGGATTACAAAAGTAGACTGGGCTGGCAGCAACAGCTATGAATAAAAGGGTAAGAGAAGGCAACAAAAGAGAGGGAGTGACTGCGGTGGAGGTAAAAATACCTTTTCCTCTAGGGGGACTTGAGAGAAATTTCTTCGCCTGGATCTTCCCTATACATGTGGCTTGCTCTCCTTTTCTCTTTGTCTCAGCCACTGGCCATGAGGCACAGAGGCTGGAGGATGAGAGAAGCAATGTGAGAGTGAAGTCCAGGCATCTCAGGCTAAGCCCACGTCCACCCACGCATGGAACTGAGAGTATACGGAACCAGAGGGCTGGAAGTTGGGCAAAAGGGGAAACAAGAAGCTGGAGGAAAGTGGAGGAGAGGCAATCATGAAAATGAGGCAGAGGATTCACAGGAGAATAGGGCCCCAAGCCCTCTGGGCTAGGCCAACACAGGACACAGCAGATGGCCCCCGAGTTGGCATGATCTTCCCATCCCATTAAATAAGGAGCTGGGCTAAGTGCTCAATTCCTGAGGTCCTCTTCAGTTAGCATTTTCCAGCCTGGGAGAAGGGACTCTAGAGAGCAGGGAAAATGTCTGTGTATATGTACATGCATGCACAGACTCAAATAAACACACTTCTACTTATATTTGGGGCCTCAGCCTCAGTAGCAAAGAACAGCAAAAAACGAGAAGAACCCAGCACTTTGGCAGCCCAAGGCAGGCGGATCACCTAAGGTCAAGAGTTCAAGACCAACCTGACCAACATGGAGAAAATATGTCTCTACTAAAAATACAAAAATTGGCTGGGCATGGTGGCAGCTCATGCCTGTAATCCCAGCTACTTGGGAGGCTGAGGTAGGAGAATCGCTTGAACCCGGGAGGTGGAGGTTGCAGTGAGCTAAGATCGTGCCATTGCACTCCAGCCTGGGCAACAAGAGCAAGACTCCATCTCCAAAACAAAACAAACAAACAAACAAAAACTAGAAGAGATGCTGGAGAGTATGAGGTTCAGAGAAGGGATCTTAGAAGCAGAGGGGCTAAGTCCCAACTCAGAAGGTTACTATAGCTATGTGACTTTGTCCAAATGACAACCTCCCTAGACCTCCAATCCCTTGCCGGTTGCATGGAGCAAATAATAGTGTTAACCTCTCAAAGGCCAGGAGAGAGGCCTGAGCCATTTACACTTAGAGGCTCCTGTATACTTCACAACAAAGAATGAAAAAGCTAGATTATCACAGTGTGACATATTTTAAGTGTTTACTTAAAGAAAAATTTTAGGCTGGGCGCAGTGGCTCAGACCTGTAATCCCAGCACTTTGGGAGGCAGAGGCAGGTGATCATCTGAGGTCAAGAGTTTGAGACCAGCCTGGCCAACATGGGTGAACCCTGTCTCTACTAAAAATACAAAAAATTAGCCAGGCATGGTGATGGGCACTTGTAATCCCAGCTACTTGGAAGGTTGAGGCAGAATTGCTTGAGTCCAGGAAGCAGAGGTTGCAGTGAGCTGAGATAGCGCTATTGCATTCCAGCCTGGGCAACAAGAGCGAAATTCCATCTCAGAAAAAGAAAAGAATAACAACAAATACACAACCTGAGCTAACAGGAAACGCTAATGTCAATTTCCCGGTTTTGATGTATAGTATAGTTATTTAAGTTATCACTGCGCGAAGGTGGGTGATGGGAACACAGGAATTCTCTGTACTATTTTTGCAGCTTCCTGTGAGTCAAACTATTTCAAAGTAAGAATTTTTTTAAAAAATTAACAAATACACAAAACATTATTACGTATATAATTTTATTTGAAGATAAGGTCGAAAATCTAATCTTGAAGTTTTATGTAAGGAAGATGTCCTAGCGAATTTCTTCCTGTTCTTCCCTAACTTCTTCCACTGGAAGAAGCCCGAGTTACTACAAGGATTAAATTAGATAAGTTGTAAACAGCTCTTATTTGCCATTTTTAAGTTTAATTATTAATATTACCCAAAACGGTCACAAAGGGAAACAGCATTGTAGCATTCCATTGTGGGGATGTATGCATCACAACAGAGCCATTTTAAATGATGTTCTAGATGTAAGGTTGCTGGCGTGGAAGGGAGTTCATAATATATTGAGTGGGGAAAACAGCAGGTTAAAATTGGTATGGATGGTATTCTCTGAATTCTTTTGCAAGTTAGCATAGTGAATACCTAAGAGCACAGGCTCTGGAACCAGATTGCCTGTGTTCAAATCCTGGCTTGGCTACTTATCTATGTGATTTTTTTTTTTTTTTTTTTTTTTTTGAGATGGAGTCTTGCTCTTGTTGCCTAGGCTGGAGTGCAATGGCGCCATCTCAGCTCACCACAACCTCTGCTTCCCGGGTTCAAGCGATTCTCCTGTCTCAGCCTCCCAAGTAGTTGGGATTACAGGCATGTGCCACCATGCCCAGCTACTTTTTTTTTTTTTTTTTGTATTTTTAATAGAGACAGGGTTTCACCATGTTGGTCAGGCTGCTATTGCACTCCTGACTTCATGATCCGCCCACCTCGGCCTCCCAAAGTGCTAGGATTACAGGCATGAGCCACCACGCCCGGCTATCTATGTGATCTTAAACAAGGTAATCATTCTGGTCTCAGCTTTCTCATCCGTACAATGGGTTTAATAATAAAACCAATCACTGAATTGTTAAGGAGTGAGTCCATACATGCAAAGTGCTGGCAAAGCATAACACTCATATGTTAGCCATTGATTATATTTTATTTTAGATAATATATACCCATTGGGAACATGTCTAGAAGAGCATGCAAATACCAAACGAGCAGCAGCTATTATCCTGTATGATAGCACTGCAGAAGACTTTTATCTTCTTATTTTTGCTAATACTTTCAATTTTTCCAAATAAACATGGGTTTTAAAAAAACCCTTAAAATTCTTAAGATTGAAATGTACAATTCTGCTTAAATACATATAATGTTTTCACATAATATCTAGGAGAAAACAGGTAGAAAAAAATCTGTAACAAACATGTAAAACAGCAGGCCATACTCTCACGTAACGGAAGTATTTTGAGCTTTGCTAATGTCTCAAGCCAGCTAGTTGGGTGTTTCTCTCCAGTCCATGGCTCTCAAAATACATTGCTTAACGCACCACACACGTCACTAACGTACTGGTGTATATTTTTAACCACACACATAATCCCAGGTCCAAATATACCTCACACGCATATGTACATATTACCAAAGAGAAGAGAATATAAATGCAAGGGAAATCTAGTCATGGAAAGCGCCTTGGCAAAAGGCAGCCAAGGGCACAAAGACCTTTCTGTGGGTTCCCCACACTGAGGTTCCTGAGCAGTTCACAACCAGCAACACTTAGACGGCGTGGACCGTGCCCTCCTTCCCAGAGCAGTTACGTTCCCACGGCCGCCTGCCACCTCCCTCATTGGCACTGGCCATAAAGGGGCCTTACGTCTGAAGATTGTGACAAGCCAAACATCATCCAGAGGAAGTCAGAAATCCTGGTCCCCGCCTTCCCCGCAGTTTGCCCAGCAGGCAGGAGGGCTGTCCCCTGCCCCAGGACTCAGGCAGCCCTGCCTCCCTCCGTGGGCACAGTCCCAGGCCAGCCATTGCTGGAGAGCTGCCCCTGGTCCACTCAGCTTCGTTACTCAAAAATAAAACACCAGCCTGTTCAGGGTCTGCCCAGCACATTATCGGGAGGAAGCTATAAAAGCTGCCAACATGGGTTACCTCAAGCATTTTCCTTCTCAAATGCGCCATGGGTGAGGCACTGCCTTTCCTTCGCTTCCCTGCCTTCCATCTCTTCGGAAAAGGCTTTCTGTGTCCTGCCTGTGTTTATTGACATCCAAGCTTCTTGGCCGTTCCAGCTTCGCTGGAGCGAGTCTCCCTCCTCGCCATTCAAAGTGGCCCCTGTTCCGACCCAGCGCCCATAACGTGCGCTTCCAGACCGCACGGCCCACTGGCTTCTCAAAGTCTGGCTCAGAAACCAAATAAAAAGGTTTTCATTTACACTCAAGTTTATGTGCAGCAGCTCAAAAGCCTTATTTTCATGTCTTACACAGCTCCCACCTGAATAAATTCACTTTAAGTGCCACTTTTCCATTTGTGGATTATAAAGCTGTGAGGAGGTCTGAGGGACAGCCCCCAGGCTCCATGGGATGCTACAGGGCAGGCTGAGGTACAAGGTGACTGAACCCTGAGGGACCAAGAAGGTCGAAGGATGCCAAGACCCTGGGCAATAAACACCACAGCCCTTGGAAGGGCAGGTCTGGGCCAAGCCCCTGCCAGAGGTGGCTGACCTTCCAGCTTGGGCAGAGTTGAAAGTGTGGTCGTTAGAGTCCTGGCTTCAAGTCTCTGCTCAGCAAGTTTCTAGGTGTGTGTGCTTGGGGCATGGGACAGCCTCTAGGGCTTATTTCTTCATCCGCAAAATGGAGATGACACTTTGGGGGCAGGGCTATTGTACTGATTGAACAAGATGATGAAATATAAAATGCTAACCTCTGTGGACAGCACACAGAAACTCCCAATAGATAGCATCCATTGCCACGAAGATTCATCTTTAAATGTGCAGAGCACATACTCTATGCTCCTTTCTCTTTGGACATTACCAGGAAGAGGGAAGTTGGACTGCCCTAAGGATACCACACCCAGGCCTGGCCTCCTCCTCATCCTTCCAGCCTTCAGTGGCTATAATTTCATTAAACAGTTCCCACGCTAGGTGCTGGGTATATGCAAAACAGCCATAGTCCCTGGCCTCCAGAGCTCCCAGTGTGGTGGTAAAATACACAGTCCTAACAAAGGGTGACTTGTTACAATGGCTGTGTGCATACCATGCAGAATAGCACAAGAGCAGGAACAGGTGACCCTGCCCAGCGAAATCTAGAAATAATGACTGTTGAAAACAACGATAAGGACCTATGTGACCTGGTAGCCTCCACCCTGGCCTCATTTCCTAGTTATCCCTCCTCTCTGTCTTGTTGTACCAGATTCACTCACACCTGATGGCTCTGCTGGGGTTCCCCCCAACTTACTTTCTTCCTTCGTTTCTTCCTTTCTTTCTATCTATCTAGATGGAGTCTATTTGTCTGTCTATCTCTCTCTCTCTCTCTATCTGGAGTCCCACTATCTATCTATCTATCTATCTATCTATCTATCTATCTATCTATCTATCTGGAGTCCCTCTATCTATCTATCTATCTATCTATCTATCTGGAGTCCTGCTCTGTTGCCCAGGCTGGAGTGCAATGGCACAACATCTGCTCACTGCAGCCTCTGCTTTCCGGGTTCAAGCGATTCTCCTGTCTCAACCTCCCCAGTAGCTGGGATTACAGGTGCGCCATCACACCTGGCTAATTTTTTTTTTTTTTTTTTTTTTTTTTTTTTTAGTAGAGATGGGGTTTCACCATGTTGGCCAGGCTGGTCTCAAACTCGTGACCTCAAGTGATCCACCCACCTTGATCTCCCAAAGTGCTGGGATTACAGATATGAGCCACCGCACCAGGCCCCCCCACCCCAATATCTCATGATTGGCACCTCCACATCCCTAGGGTCTCTGCTCACTTGTTACCTGCTGAGAAAAGCCTTCCCAGGCCCACCAAGGATTTACTGTTCCTCACTCCAATATCATAATCAAATCTACTTGCTTATATGTTTCTCATCTATCTTTCCTACTAAAGTGTGACCTCCGTGAGGGTGAGGACTATTTTCTTTCTAACTATGACCTCTCAACCTAACAGTACTTGAATCCACAAATGAGTGAGCCACAGTCAGAAGGTGGGCATTCACCACATGTGAAGTATTAGGCTAAGAGTGTCACGTACATCAGCATTTCATCCTCACATCCTCCCCAGGCAAGTGTGGGAGTTATGGCAGCTGGGGCTCACTAGGTGCGGGGCAGCATCTCTGGAGGGCAGGTCTGGGTAAATGGGTCCTACTCTAGGGCACCTGATATGAAAGGTTCAATGGAGGCTGGGGGAGACACTGACAGCACCCACCCCAACCACCGGTAACTCTGGGCCCTGCCCAAGCCCACTTCATAGGCTCCTCCGGGCTGTCCCACTAGGCCCAGCTGAGCCGCTGTACTGGCCTTTCTCTTTGGACATCATCAGGAAGAGGGGAGTTGGACCACTCTAGGGATGTCATACCCAGGCCTAGCCTCCCCTTGTCCTTCCAACCTTCAGTGACTAGAATTTTGATACACAGCTCCCAGGGATACATCCCAGGATGGATAAAGCCAACGGTCTCTCCTATGTCTGAGAGACCTGCCCTCCAGTGTCTGCCTTCCCTAAGGGCCAAGGAGATCAGATGGATGAGAAAGCGCCCAGCAATCCCCACGTGCCGGCAGTAGCCAGCATTTACTGAATGCTCATCACACCCCAGGGCCCATGCCAAGGCTCTATATACATTCTCATGTCATCCTTACCCCTCAGTCTGGGTAGTTATGACTCCCCTCTTTTATAAAGGGAGACCCGAGGATCAGAAGTTAAGTCACTTCCACGCTCACAGGGCTAACAAGTGGCAGAGCCAGGATTTGAACCCCAGTGTGTCTGATTCTGAGGTCCTCCATTACCCACTCTGTTCCGGTGCCTCTAGCCTGCCCACATGAGTTCTTCCCTACCTTGTGTTGGCTTCCTGATCATCCAGGGTGCACAGCAGAACAGAGCATGGGCGCAGGGACCAGACCTGGGCTCAAATCCCTCCCTACTTCAAATGTGTCTGGGCAGCTGGTCGCCCCCTTGGAGCTTCAATTCCATCTGACTGGGAAGGTGAAGGATACCTACCGCAGAGATGTGAGAATAACTGAGATGCATACCTACGAGGTACAGAGCAAACACAGCACAGCCAGCGAGAAGCATCTCTGCACAAGCCTCTGCTGGCCTCAGCTGGCCCTGGCACTTGCTCCCAGTGAGGTCCTGCCCAGTGGCCAGCAAAGCCTGGGTCAAAGCCTCTCTCCAGCTCCAAGGAGAGCTACCCTCAGAGGACAAAATGCAGAGGCTCTGCCAGGACCCTCACAGCAGGCTCCATTCCCCCACTGCTGAGGGTCTCAGGATTTTCCCTCTTAGAGGGAGAGCCCCCGCTACTGAATCGGGCTGGGCTCAGGCACACTCTGCAGCTCTGTTTTCCCACATATACTTTGGAGGGAAAAGATGTTATACATTTTTCAGGCACCTGATAAGGGCCAAACTCATTTTAAATACATGAGCCTCAAGCCCTACTTGCAGATTAGCAACATCTGTGCACATATTATGGGATATATTAAAGCCTCAGTTTACTCTTCTGCAAAATGGAGATGATGATTTACCTGCTTCCCTAAGTTGTGAGGATTAAATGAGATAAAGAATGTGAAATGCTTATGGCAGTGCCTAGCACATGAGAAATAATAAATATTAGCTTTCGTCATGTCTCACCGCCAAGGAAACAGACACTAGGGGAGCAACCAATCTGCCCAGCATCTCACAGCTGGTAAGGTGACGGCTCAGGGATTTGAACCCAGAGCTTCCTAACACCAGGCTACCTTCATGCTGACGTTTCATCACACCCATCCAGGGACCAGTGCTGATCTGTATTTCAATAGAAAACTATAGCACATCCTTGCGGATTATCAAATTCTAGTCCTGTTCATTGTCTTTGAGCTATTTTTCACCTCTTGCTAAATTACATTTTACTTTCTTACCTACCAGTGAGTTGGGCTGGATCTTGCCATTCTGCACATTTCATCAGTTCTTGCCAACTTCTCAATTTTTCTAGTTTCTAGATTTTCTCCCACCTTTCTGACATCACGGAGAGCTACAGGCTGACTGCCCAAATCCTCAGGGCAACTCTAGCTTGTCTTAGAGCTGATCCTCCCCTCAAGATCCAAAGTAGCCTTGCAAGCTGAAGCTGGATGACTTGACATAAACGTCAAAGGACCCATCACCCCAGTAGAGCATGAATCTCCACCATTCAAATGCCTGATGGTTGGCACCATCCAGCATGTATCCTCTACTGCCAGGCCCCAACAGACATACAAGCTGGTCCTTAATGAACAAAAGGCAACCAAACAAAAAATGAGCCTATTTATTCAGAGGAAAGAAGAATTTTTCTTTTCTTGAATAAGAGGAGGCACTGACAAAAACTCTTCGCTTGACCAAACTTAATTAGGCTCTTTTGAGACTTCTTTGAATCTTGGCCTTCTGTGTCACTCCTGTCCTTGCCAGGCCTGCAGAGCTTCGTCTTAGCAAGAATCCTGCAAATTCAGTTTAGAGAGTCCCCTACCCTTGATGTCTGATAAAGCTCTTCATCCCTACCTTGGATGTGTAAGTCCTTGGCCTGCCCTTAGCAAGAGTCCTGTTAGGTGTGTTTAGCGAGAATCCCGTTCCCTTCATACCTCCTCTTAGAAACTTCCCATCCACTGACACCTCCACTCTGCTCCTTGGCTGTAAATCCTCACCGTCTTGCTGCATTCAGAGTTGAGCCCATGTCTCTCCCCTGTTGCAATAACCCTGTTGCAAGACTCCTGAGTCAAGTCTTCCTTACCATTTTTACAAGCGCCAGAATAATTTTTTTTCCTTTAACAACACTCAGACTTGCTTCAAGTAGGAGGGGCTCCCCTGCCTGAAAATTCTCCATTCATATCCCAGTCAAATACTATCCCCAGATCTCCTCCCATCGCCATCTCCCTCTCCTCCTAACCGCAAGCAATCATGTGACAAGCACGGCACTGCTTTCCCCACCACCACCCTGGGGATCTTCACCTCTCTCAGGCGGCTGCCAGCTCCCCTACCTGCCCTGCCAGCCGTCAGCCCCCAGCTTCACACCAGTCCATTCACGTAGAGAACATGGCTATGAAAATACAGAAACGCACTTCCCATCTGGAAACGCCTCAGAGCTAAATATTATGTAGGATGTGATGGTGTGCGTCTACCAGCAAAAAAGCGAGGCTCAGATAAACACCGAGACACGAGGAGACTGCTAGTGAGAGGCCAATGCGTCAGCAAGAGCTAAATTTAGCAATCTAATCCTCTAACTTCATTCTTTCAGGAAAGAGAGCGGTAGGAGAAAAATGAATGAACATATTTAAATGAAAGAACCTTTGAGAGAGGGAGAAAATCCACATCCTAACTGACCTGTTGCTACTTTGCAGAAATGAGCATAGAGAAGGTGACATTCTGGGGAGCTAGCCCTGAGGTCAGTGATAGACAGAAAGGCTCTATCCAAGGAATCCAATCCCCTGGCAGAAGGTCCCTTCGGAGCCAGTGCCTGCATGGTACAAAGGAAGCTGAGGCAAGGGGAACAGATTCTCTAAAACTGGAAGTTCTGGAAAAACCTGTAATACAGCTTTCAAACAGATTCTGCTTTCGAGTAGAGTGGCTGGTATTAAAACACATCATCTAGGCACTAAACGGCTCCAGGGAGTATTTCAAAAATGAGCAGCAGAGACAGGGAAGTCACAGACAATGACAGGCGGTGTGTGTGAACACAGGTGTGAAGCCCAAGTTCAAGCTCGGCTCTGCCTGTGACCAGCTCTGGGGGAAGGGTGAGTGGGTTGCCCTGCTCTAGTTGCCACAGCCTAACTCGCCCATGAAACAAAGGTAATGGCCAGGCACGATAGCTCATGTCTGTTATGCCAGCACTTTGAGAGGCCAAGGCGGTTGGCTTACCTGAGGTCAGGTGTTTGAGACCAGCCTGGCTAACATGGCAAATCCTGTCTCTACTAAAAATACAAAAATTAGCCAGGCACGGTGGCACGTGCCTGTAATCCCAGCTTCTCGGATGGCTGAGGCAAAAGAATAGCTTGAACCCAGGAGACGGAGGTTGCAGTGAGCCAAGATCGCGCCACTGTACTCCAGCCTGGGAGAGAGAATAAGACTACATCTCAAAAAAAAATAAAAAAGAGGCTGGGCATGGTGGCTCATGCCTGTAATCCCAGTACTTTGGGAGGCTGAGGAAGGTGGATCACCTGAGGTTGGGAGTTCGAGACCAATGTGACCAACATGGAGAAACCTCATCGTTACTAAAAATACAAAATTAGTCGGGCATGGTGGTGCATGCCTGTAATTCCAGCTACTCAGGAGGCTGAGGCAGGAGAATCACTTGAACCCAGGAGGTAGAGGTTGCGGTGAGCGGAGATCTCGCCATTGCACTCCAGTGCCTGGGCAACAAGAGAGAAAATCTGTCTCAAAAATAAATAAATAAAATAAAATAAAATAAAAATAAAAATAAATAAAACAGGCAATGGCCTGGCCATGCTTTAAGACATGTTTAAGTACTAAGATACTACTTATTTCTGGATTTATGTGTAAGGAAAGAGGCGGGCCGCTTAAAAAATTTTCCCCCTGGAATCAAGCCTTCTGCTTTGATCCATTATTAAAATATTTTATCACACTAGTAAAAACGTATTGATCCCCAGATAGGGCTAATATTTTTAATTATAAACAGAGTCTGTATAAATTAGTAATAATAATACAAGCACACCAATAGGAAAATGAATAAAGGATATGAAAAACAATTCACAAAAACATACAAACATACAAATAGCTATTAATTATAAGAAAAAAAAAAAGTTTGACCTTACTGGTAACCAGAAAAAAGGGCATAATAAAAACAAGCCCAGGCATGGTGTCTCACACCTATAATGCCAACACTGTGGGAAGCCAAAGTGGGAGGATTACTTGAGGCCAGAAGTTTGAAACCAACCTGGGCAACATAGTGAGACCCCATCTCTACAAAAATAATTCAGCCAGACATAGTGACATGCCTGTAATCCCAGCTACTCAGGAGGCTGACGTAGGAGGACAGCTTGAGCCCAGGAGTTCAAGGCTGCATTGAGCTATGATTGTGCCACTGCCCTCCAGCCTAGGCAATGGAGCAAGACCCTTCTTAAAAAACAAAATGCCGGGTACAGTGGCTCACGCCTGTAATCCCAGCCCTTTGGGAGGCCGAGGCAGGTGGCTCACCTGAGATCGGGAGTGTGAGACCAGCCTGATCAACACGGAGAAACACCGTCTCTACTAAAAATACAAAATTAGCCAGGCGTGATGGTACATGTCTGTAATCCCAGCTACTCGGGAGGCTAAAGCAGGAGAATCACTTGAACCTGAGAGGTGGAGGTTGCAGTGAGCCAAGATCACGTCACTGCATTCCAGCCAGGGCAACAAGAGTTAAACTTCATCTCAAAAAAAAAAAAAGAGGAAACTTTTCCCACCTAGCATTTGGCAAAGTCCTAAAAATCCAGTAATACCCAGCAACGGCCAGGATTCAGAGAATAGTGATATCCCTCACACAACACTAACAGGAAGGCAAACAAGCATTTCTTTAGGGTCAGTTTGGCCACAGCATACAAAAGTTCTTAAATAAACATCCCATTTGACCCCATAATTCCACAAGCACAAAGATTTATCCGTAAGGTTTTTGGTTTTTTGGTTTTTTTTGAGACGAATTTTCACTCTTGTTGCCCAGGCTGGAGTGCAATGGCACAATCTCGGCTCAATGCAACCTCTGCCTCCTGGGTTCAAGCGATTCTCCTGCCTCAGCCTCCCGAGTAGCTGAGATTACAGGTGCCCACTGTCATGCCTGGCTAATTTTTGTGTATTTAATAGAGACTGAGTTTCACCATGCCGACCAGGCTGGTCTTGAACTCGTGACCTCAGGTGATCCACCTGCCTCAGCCTCCTAAAGTGCTGGTATTACAGGTGTAAGCCACCATGCCTGGCCCTGTCTGTATGGTTTTAACCACAATATGATTTTCTAATCCTAAAAAACTGGCACGTCTTCTATCCAATAAAGGGACTATATTACATATGGTAGAACAGTTGAAACTTGTTACGTAACACCTAAAAATCAGGCTGTAAGAAAAATCTAAAGATACAGAAAGATGTTTATATTATGTGAACAACAGATTCTGAAGCTGTACGTATCAAATTTTATTTATAAGCCATCTCTCTTGTATACGACACACAGGCACAATGAAGTAAATACCAGGAGATAGACAAAATTATTACCAGTGTTATTTATGGGAATTGGATAATCATGAGTGGTTTGTATTTCCTTGCACTTATTTTTATTTTCAAAGTTCTTTTTTTGTTTGTTTGAGACAGGGTCTCGCTCTGTTACAGAGGCTGGAGTGCAGTGGTGTGAACAGGGCTCACTGCCGCCTTGACCTCCTGGGCTCAAGCCATCCTCTGGTCTTAGCCTCTGGAGTAGCTGGGACTACAGGCGCGTGCCACCAGGCACAGCTAACTTTTGTATTTTTTGTAGAGACAGGGTTTCGCCATGTTGCCCAGGTTGGTCTGGAACTCTAGATCCACCCACCTCTGCCTCCCAAAATGCTGGGATTATAGGTGTAAGCCACCATTCCCAGCCCAAAATTCTTAAACAGATATGTGACTCTTTCGTATTCAGAAAACTCTGTATTACTTTTTAAAAGAAACAAAGAAGAAAAAGTATCTTTCTGTCTTTCCAAGAAGTAAAAGGCACTGAATTAAATACTTCAGCCAGAAACCTGCCCCAGGCCGGAGCCTGCCCTGCCCAGCCGGCCCTTCACCAAACTCTTTCCACACCCTTATTCATGATCCCTAAGGAACTTTCAGGCCATGGGCCATACATTTTAGGCTTTCTCTTGCCCACTTTTTACCTAAGGTCCACAGTCCGCAATTCATGAAGGTCAGATCCCAGCCCAAGTCCTGAGGGTCTTTCTAGCACTTGTCTAGTCCAGCCTTCAAGCAAATGAAAGAGACAAACCACCTTACAGCTATAGAGTGCTGATGGTTCTCACAATGGTGTCAGAGATTCTCATCGGCTCCTGGGAGCCACTCGGAGGTCAGCAGGGCACGGTCAGCACTCCTGTTTTATGAAAGGGAAAGTAAGTCTCAGGAAGTTGAGGACGTGACCCAAGGCACACACAGAATCAGGACAGGAGCCCAGAGCTGGCTTACTGTCAAGAGCTCTCTCCAACCGAGCTGCCTGCCGACCCCAGGCTCTCCTCAGCCATTGTCAGCCAGGGAGCTGCAGGTGGGAGGGAACGGGGCCCCAGCATCCCCACCCTCATTTGGCCACGGCCATGCCTGTAGGCTTACTTCAGTCTATCTCTGCCCATTCATCCCCATCTCTACCCTCTGCCCCTGCACCCACTCCCATAATAAAAAGAATCAGGGAAATTAGGAGAAGCTCCTCTCACAACTCATTAATTCAGTTAACTGTCTAATCTTCTACTATCATCTCACAGGTCAAGTTGTTCTAATTTTTCAGTCAAAATTGTGTGGGCTGGTTGCAGTGACGTGTGCCTATAGTCCCAGCTACTTGACAGGCTGAGATAGGAGGACTTCTTGAGCCCTGGAGTTCAAGGCTGCAGTGCACTATGATCTGATGGTGTCTATGAATAGCCACTGCGTTCCAGCCTGAGCAACATAACATGTATGGGTCAGAGCTTGCTCAGCTGTGAGTGATAGAAACTAAAGTCAATCTGGCATAAATGGGAAAAAAAAAAAAAGGAATTCATTAGCTCATGTCACCAGGGAGTGGCTGGATCTAAGGCTTCAAACATCAGAGCTCTGCCTGTCCTTTCTCCATTTAGTGAGCAGGATATTAATCAACAACCTCACACTCACATCCTACCAAGTCCAGCAGAAATAGACCATCTTCCCCAACAGCTCTGGCAGAGAAGTACCAGGAAGGACTCAACTGACTCAGACCAGCTGCCTACTCTTAAGGACACAGGGCAAAGGTCAGCCGCATCCAACTCCACCAGAAAAGGTGTTCTCTTCCCAGAGGGAGTGGGCGATAATGGAAAGGAAACCAACAACAGATTTCTACCTAAACAAATCTCTCCTGCTTTAAGATCAAATCCGTGCCGGGCGAGGTGGCTCACGCCTGTAATCCCAGCACTTTGGGAGGCTGAGGCCAGCAGATCACCTGAGGTAGGGAGTTCAAGACCAGCCTGACCAACATGGAGAAAGGAGAAATCCTGTCTCTACTAAAAATACAAAATTAGCCGGGAGTGGTGGCACATGCCTGTAATCCCAGCTACACAAGAGGCTGAGACAGGAGAATTGCTTGAACCAGGGAGGGGGAAGTTGCAGTGAGCCGAGATCGTGCTATTGCACTCCAGCCTGGGCAACAAGAACAAAACTCTGTCTCAAAAATAAATACATACATACATACATATACATACATAAAAATAAAAATATCAAATCCGATTTGGGGCACAGATATTCATTGGCAGTGGCAAGCATGAGTGATACCATAGGGCCGGTTACTCTGTCACCCAGGCAAAGCGAGTTATTAGCTAACCTTCATTAGAAATGCTGAAATACTACTATCAAAATCTACGTGATAATGGGTTTTGCTTTTTTTTTTTTTTTTTTTTCCTAACAGGCAGTTTCACTCTGTCACCCACGCTGGAGTGCAGTGGTGCAATCATAGTTCATTGCAGCCTCCAACTCTAGGCTCCAGCAATCCTCCCGAGTGGCTGGTTCTACAGGCACACATCACCATTCCCAACTAAAACTAATTTTTTTTTTTTTTTTTTTAAAGAATCTGGGTCTGTGTTCCCCAAGGTGGTCTCCAACTCCTGAGCTCAAGAGATCCTCCCAACTCAGCCTCCCGAGTAGCTGAGATTACAGGCACAGGCCACTCATGCCTCACAAAAATGGGAATTTCCTGTCAACTTTATTGTGGTGTGATTTACATACAGTAAAATTAACCCTTTTTAGCAAAGAGTTCTACAGAGTTTAGTAAGTATATACAGTTGTGTAACTACCACCAACAGTCAAGATAGAGAACATTTCCATCACATCAGACTCCTTCCAGCCCCTGGAGACCACTGATTTGTTTTGTGTGCCTTTTCCAGAATATCAGAAAATCATTCGGTGTGTAGCCTTTTAACTCCAGCTTCTTCACTTATGCGAATAACTGGAGATTCATCTATGCTGGTGCCTGTGTCAGGAGTTTGTTCACTTTATTCCTGAGCTGCATTGCTAGATACACACTAAGATTTTTTGAAATTCACCTATAAAAGCCTGATCTAAGTTATTCATGAGGTACTCTACATGTATCATTATTTTCTTTCTTTCTTTCTTTTTTTTTTTTTTTGAGATGGAGTCTCACTCTGTCACCCAGGCTGGAGTATAGTGGCACGATCTTAGCTCACTGCAACCTCTGCCTCCCGGGTTCAGGCGATTCTCGTGTCTTGTCCTCCTGAGTAGCTGGGATTACAGGTGCCCGCCACCACACCGGGCTAATTTTTGTATTTTCAGTAGAGATAGGGTTTCGCCATGTTGCCTAGGCTGGTCTTGAACTTCTGACCTCAGATGATCCACTCACCTCAGCCTCCCAAAGGGCTGGGATTACAGGCGTGAGCCACTGTGCCTGGCCCATGTATTAATATTTTACACATCAGTTCAACAAATATCTCAGTTTCCCCTGCATGTCCAGGAAGAGGAGTTACATCAGTGAGCAAAATCAACTTCTCCTTCTCACAGTACTTTCATTTTAATGGGAAGAGACAGAAAATACACATATATAATATGTCAGGAGGAGGGAAAAGAGATAAAGAAAAATGGAGCAGGAAGGAAGATGGAGGGGTAGTGCTATTTGTAATAAAGTAATTGGGGAAAGCCTCTCAGGGGCCCCAGGGGCGGCAAGGGGTGTGAGCCCTGGGGATACCTACAGGAAGAACATTCCAGACAGAGGAAACCACCAGAGCAGAGGCCCTGAGACTGAAGGAGCAAGGGGTGTTTGCAGAAGAGCCGGCAGAGCAGCAGGCTGCCATATACAAGGGTGAGAGGGTTGGCAGGGCCTCACCAATAAGGGCTTTCAGTCTCACCCAAGTGAGGACTCTGGAGACAACCCAGATATCGCAAGCCCCTTGCCTGTCCTACACTGACATTCAGATGGCTGGCTCTGCTGGAGACCATTCCACAGCGCACAAGTTAGAGCCACAGCAAGTCCAGTCTCTACATCCATCACTTCCCCACTCTCAGATACTTCACAGAGGAAACCTCCCCGGGGCCTATGACACCATTTTGCGATTCTCTTGTCTTCCCAGTATCACCAGCTACATAATTTGCAGGACCTAGTTAGGGTTGCCAGATAAAATACAGGATACCAGCTGGCACGGTGGGCTCACGCCTATAATCCCAGCACTCTGGGAGGCCCAGGTGGGTGGATCACCTGAGGTCAGGAGTTCGAGACCAGCCTAACATGGTGAAACCCGGTCTCTACTAAAAATACAAGAATTAATCGGGTGTAGTGGTGGGCACCTGTAATCCCACCTACATAGGAGACTGAGACAGAAATCCAGGAGGTGGAGGTTGCAGTGAGCGAAGATCTCACCACTGCACTCCAGCCAGGGCAACAAGAGCAGGACTCAGTCTCAAAAAAAAAAAAAAAAAAAAGGATACCTAGTTAAATTGGAATTTCAGATTTCAGATGAACGGTGAGTAATTGGCTTTTTGTTTTTGTTTTTTTTTTTTTTTGAGACGGAGTTTCGCTCTTGTTACCCAGGCTGGAGTGCAATGGCGCGATCTCGGCTCACCGCAACCTCCGCCTCCTGGGTTCAAGCAATTCTCCTGCCTCAGCCTCCTGAGTAGCTGGGACTACAGGCACGTGCCACCATGCCCAGCTAATTTTTGTATTTTTAGTAGAGACGGGGTTTCACCA